>JAMLFT010007840.1:0-14275 GCA_026544285.1 Pachyrhizus erosus | reverse complement strand
AGGCCAAATTATTATTATATTTTAGGTTTTTCTTAAAAAAAAATATTAATTTGGATTAGTTTTATGAAATAAAAAATGAAAATTTTCTTTTTTTTTCTTTTTATCTTTTTTTATTTCTGGTAAACTAACTTATCAGCCGCTAACTCACCCTTAATTGGGGTGGGCCACAATTTTTAACTTGTTCTTAGAAGGTGAGTCAACTCACTTTGATCCATATTTTACCAATTGATGATAATAGAGTGGACATAAATAGAGTGCCTTTTCAAGAGAAAATAATGATTTTAGAAGATAAATCCCAACATATATAAATGCATGTAGTAAAATTTATAAAGATACCAATATTTATCAATTTATAAAAATGTTTTGAAAGTTTGTGTTACTATTAAACAAAGATTAAAAGACAAAAAAATATCTCTTTATCAACACTTGCGTTTTAAAAAATCAATATCTAACTCTTCTATTGCAGTGAGAAGACATATAATAATAAAATGATAATTCATAATTATTTCTTTTTATAAAAAACTTAGTTTGAATACAACCAAAGTCATACCTCAAAATATATAATATAAATATATATTTTAATTTATTCAATTAGATTTTATATAATTTATTATTTACTTTATATTGATAAAATTAATACTAATTGATTAATTAATTTACAATTTACCTGTAATTATTATTTATTAATAAATTTATAATAAAATTGTAATCAAATTTAAACACTGTGTAACTTTAAATTGTAAAATAGATTAAAGTAATTATAATTATAATAATAATTTATTATTTTTATATAGTAATGTAATAAACATTGTGTAAGTTTAAATTGTACAATAAATTAAAATAATTATAATTATAAGAATGATTTATTATTATTTATATAATAATGTAATAATATCTTGTTATGTCATAGTAACAAAAATATCTCCTTTTATTATTAAATAATATATAATAGATTCAAATACTAATAAATTGAAATACTAATTTGTTATTTGTTTAAGATTATTCTTATTTGATGAAGATTATTTAATCAAACATAAAATATCACTAATTTTTTAAGGCATAAAATTTTATAAATTTAATTTGTTTAAGAGTATTCAATATAAAATTAAAGAAAATATATTTAATTTAAATTTTATACTCAATATTTGTTTAAAACACATAACATAAATCAGTTATAAGGAAATTTAATATTCAACTTTAGAATAAAAAATAATTTGGTTATTAAGTTGAGAAATTAGATTCATCTATATCATATACTTTTAAAAAATAATCCTATGTTTAAAAAGTTACTTTTAAATTTTTTAATATAAATTATATTAATGACTAGTATTTTTAGATTTAATTGATTTAATATCAAAATAACAAAGATACCAATTTTTTATTGATTGAAACCAATTAATATGCAATTTAATAAATAGTACAATAAAATTTCTATTAATTTTAATAAAAATTGATTATCTGATAAATTGGTTTTATATATAAAAGAATATCCTTATACTATATTTAAAGTATCTAATAAAACATATTATATTTAAAGTATATATTATATATTAAAATTTATTAGTTTTTATAATCCTTAACTAAAATTGATTAATTTTGTTATCTCTCTAATTGATTATAAAATTATAAAAATGATTATATATAAGTAAGTTTTTGTTTTATATAGATTATATATTATTTATTTATTTATTTATTTTCCATGTATGTTAGTACTTTTATATTATATTTAGATTATATATTTTTATTTTAAAATATGCATGATGGTTTGCATTAATATTCTTGTAATAAAAATTATTATTTTTTATTTAATTGTCCATATCTTTGAACTATTAATTAACCATCATTATTGTAAACTTAAAAAGAAATATAATATAAACATTTATTAAATATCAAAACTACATAATTTTTAAAATGTATTAATCTATTGTTAAGTCAAAAATAAATCAGATCCCTACAATTTGTTTCAAAGTTGTAAACAACAATTATTTTTTATTGTATGATAAAAACAAGTAATTAATATGAAGTTTTGTCACACAGATCACCTGTCAATTGTGTTAAGACTTTACCATCTATATGTAGATTATTTGTTTGTTACTTTAAATAGTCTAAACAATTATATTCATATGTAGTTATTACATGAGAATGTTTTATTGAATTGTATATAATGTTTTCGAAGTACAAGAAAGACAATCTCCAAAGTGTATTTAAGAAAATTTTCTATCACCTACAAAGTTGTGCACTATTATTTTTAAAAATTGCATAACACACGATCTAGATTTTACTAATGAAACTTAATAGGAGCCTACAAAATAATAATATTGATTTAGATCATGAATACAAAGAAGGAATGTCATTATGAGATAATAAATAGTTGAAAAAGATACCTAAAAATAGAAAAAGGCACCTAAAAATAGAAAAAGACTCAAAACGTGTACAATTAGTTAGAGAATTTTATTATCAAGCTATCTTGTGCACTAAAAAGTCATTTTAAGTTTGTTTTTTTTTTTGCAAAAATCCTTCCTGTATATAAAGTTTTCAAACACTTAACATATACGAGAGTTATGCTTTTGTAATTTTGTTTATATTCATTTGACACGTTAGAGAATCACTCAGGTTCTTTGTCTTTAAACGTGTGAAGTTGAGTCATAAGTGATTGTTAAAAAATAATTAATTGTAGTAGCTTAAAAAAATTAAGTAAAATAATACTTGTTGCAAGAGTCAAAAGTGATTTGTCAAAATAATACTTATAATTTTTTATACAGTAAAATTTGGTGATTTTTTAAAAACTAAATTTAACTTAAGTGATAAAAATGAATTAATATATTTTTTTTATAATTTTTTTATTTTACATTTTTACTAACTAGGTGGATTGTTATTATTTTTGAAGACATTTTTTATATTGTCTATTGTCTTGATTTTTTCTTCAAAATCTTTTATAGAATGACAAATGTTTTTATATACCCTTTATTTTTATATTGTTTTACAAAAAAAATTTGAGAACACAATTCGCCTCTCTTTTTTGTGATATCTATTTAGTTTACATGTATATTCTAACTATATACAAAGTAGAATGTTTTGTAAAAATAAAACTTCAATTGTCAATTTTTTGGAGCAATTTCACAAAGAATTGTATCCCATGTGATAATACCAACAATTTTATTGATAGTAATTAAACTAATTAATGTAATTATTGGATAGATATAAAGAAACTAATCATAATGACGTGTCCAAAATCTTAAAAATCCTCGTATGAATAAAGAAAAAATATTAATGATTTATATAATCATAATATTTTTAAAATATATTTTACTTTTTTAAAAAGTGATTGACATTATTAACTATATTATTTATTTTTAAATCAAATATACTAATTAAAAATTTAATGTTAATAATTCAAAAATGAATTAATATTTTTTATCCTAAAATTACATGCATTTATATTAACATGGAGAAAAAAATAGGAAAAACATAACAAGATAGTAAATTTTATTAGAAATATAATTTCTTTAAGTGAGAAATTAAATTTTAAATAACAAAAACATAAAGTTATAACAAAATTGTGGAAAATAAAGTTTAACATTATAATATATTATACATGTGATAAACTAATAATTTCAAATGTTATTTTTATTTTTTCATGTTTTATTTTAAATTTAATAACTAATCAAATATTTAACCATCTATTTATATTGTACAATAATAATTAATAATTTAAGTTGTTATACCTTGTGATACATAACTGATATCTAACACAAAATTTTTATTATTTTTAGTTCATAATTCTTAATTCAAAGTTTTATAATTTTTTATATTATAAAATATTTTATCTTATTTTTTAAAAATTCAACATATATGTCATGTATGACACATTGGAATGTTAGTTTTTAAATTAAAAATATCATTTCATAAAATATTTTGTTTTAATTTTTTTATTGTAATTAAGAAGTCATTGAAATTTAAAAGAATCACTTTAATCAAATTTAAATTTTTGCTCCATTTTCTTTGCCCGTTCCACTCTTTAGATTGAATGATACCAATAATCTAGGTTTTTTTATAAATAAAAAAAAAATCTCTCTAGGTGATAGTTGCTTTGCCAATAACTTTTGTACTAGAACCAAGCGGTGAAGGTAGATTCTCCAATCAATTATGTAACTACAACATTTACAAAGATATTGCAAAATCAAAGTCTAATGTGTCTGGGAGAACCAAACAAAATTGACTATTATTCTTTTATTCTGCGTAGGATGGCTGAGTCACATAAAAGAGAAGAGGAGTCGACTCGGGACAGCCGTTGCAATGCAACTGTTGGAGTTTGAGTATTCACTTCCTGTTACAAAAGGGATAAACCGAGAGTGGCTTCTTACATCTTGTTTTGGTGCTTGAGGATCCTGTGTAGTGTCCGTTCCTTTTTCGTAATGTTTGTGTAATCGATCCTTATGAGTGCTGTAGTCATTCATCTTTAGTTACTTTTGTGCTTTTGGATTGAAAAATCTATAATGTTAATAATGTTTTAGTCGTATTGGAGAATCATAAAAATGAAAGAAAATCTGTGTCTCTAACTTACGCGTGATGAAGTCTTACGACATTCCTCTGTATTTGGAGAGGGACCAAGGACGTCTATTAAATGAAAAACCGATTCTGTGATTAATTTTTGTCCGGGAAGAGTACACAAACAGTTCACAGTAGGTAAAAAAGTAAGTTTTCTGAATACCGTTAATTGCTAGTACTTTAGAGTTTGACTAGATACAAGATATTAGTACCTTTGTTTGTCACATGGATGCCTACAGTATTTAAAAATTTGAAACCAAAGAATGAAAACCAATTAAACTGGAGATTAAAATAATGAGTAAACCAAATAATGAAATAAAAAACAATCAGATAAAAACTTGAGGGTGCTGCGTGCGTTTGAGAATCTTTAGAATGACTGTCCCCGAGTTAGGAGTATCAAATCCGGGGCAAAGGCTACATGTAGAATTTTCTCCGCTAGCATCATGGTTAAGACAGATAAGCATGTCCCATGTGATAAGTCAGATATCAAACACTTCTAATACAACCAATATAAAGTAGTAATATTTTCTCCCATAAAAATTATTGTAATATTTGAGGTAGAGATTATTTTCAAAAAAAGAAAAAAAAAATTGACTCAGAAGTCCTCCCATTACAGCCGTAAAATCAAACTCTTTTACTCTCTTCCTCTTCCAGAATTCAAATGTAATTGAAACACATCCTATTTATATTTATTTTATTTTGCTACAAAATACAATTGAAACTCACTGGACATTTAGCAGATGGTTTCCACCCCTGCATTTAATCACGGTGGCTTCACCAGTCTAGAAGAACTTATTGAACCTGTTGCATTTCACAATGCCAAAAATAAATAAAATAAAAACATTCTAAAGCATTGTGCTTGTCCTATCCCTCGGAGTGCTGTTTGCAGCCCTTTGGTCCATAATGCTTGGTGCCTCGCCTGACAATCTCTTTGCATAAGTAGCAGTAATGGCTTTGGCATGCCCAGCAAAATAAGTGATTATTATTTCCAATCTGTTGATGGATTCAAAATGGCAACGGAAAAAGTTGTTAGTGATGACAGCAAAACTGTCTTCCAACCAAAAAATAGGGATTCATCCATTATTATTTGTTAGACCTCCAAAAATGAACAGTTTGCCCTGTAACAGTTTTCCTTAACCAATTTACTAGTGGTAACAGGTTTGGTTATAGATTGTATGAGGTCGAAAGTCCAAACCTTCCCAATCATTTTAAAAAGGTCTTCCTTGGAGATGCAACAGGACAGAGAGTGAAAAGGAAAATGCTTGGATGATTTCTAAAGTAATAGCAAATACGGTGAAAATGGTGGTAAGTAACAGGAATATATGGAATTATAATGCACGAGGGTGACTTCCTGTTCTTGTCCTTCCAGCGTAAAATTTATTTATGTCAAGATAAATTATACACTGGAAGGTCACTTCTGTAGTAGATATTAAAATAGAGTTCGCCGAAAGTATATCATAGGCTAACCAAATGCATAATCTCAATCAAGCCATAGACTCATTTAATTCAGTAGCTCAACAATCATCAAATCCATTCAACAGATACTTTCATGTCATATCTTTGTAAGAAAAAAACAGAAAGCTTTACTCACCTTTGCATTAAATTGACGACAAGTAGGACATGCCAAGCCATGCTGAGGAAAGAGCTCGGCCTGTAATTGTCCCACCACTTGGCGATGATTTATGCGCTCTTCCCAGGACTCAACCATTTCTCGTGGGAACAATTCACATGAACCATCCCTTGAATGAATAAAAAAAAATGGTAAGTTCCAGAAGAATCCTGTAAATTGAATCTTGGGCAGACGCAAATCATGTAAAAGAATTTTTACAGTGCTTTTAAAAAGCCAAATACCTGAAATGTCCATATGGATCTGATGCATCAATTGCTTTGTTGCAGCGGTAACAGAAGTATTGTTCACAATTACCACATTTCATTTTGTTACAACCTTCAGTTCGAGAAATTGCCATGTCACAGGAAGGGCACAGCTTGGAATCACGATGAATTTCTTTCATACTGAGCATTTCATTGATCTTTTCACGTTCCCTGCGCTTTTGATCTTCCTTTAATTGAGACGAATTTTGACGGTCCTATAATAAGGATACAAATCAGAAAACTGGAAGCACTTTTTGGATAAAAAAATACAGCCTTCAATAATAGAATAGAAAGACATGTATCTAAGTAACTGCCTTTTGAACATCGACAGCAATAGTAACTAGCAACAGACTAGATTCACATCAGGACAATGAAATGACCAAGAAACTACAAAACAAAGTGCTAGAGATTCCCAACTATCAACAGATAGTTACAGTGGAGCATTAATACATAGTTAGAACAATTGGTTAGTTAGAGAGGTTAGAAGGATATTGTCTAAGCTTAAATAAGAGGAGGGTAGGTTGAGGAGATTGGCATGGAGCTTTATTAGCTTTGGGAATTGAGCAGTAGCTCAGTTGTAGAAAGGGCATGTCTTTTGCTTAAAGAGAAAACCCTTGGAAGGAGAAATGTATTGTTTTTCTGTTCAGATTTTATTTAGTAATGTTTTTTTTATTTCTATCTCATATGATTCTTCGATTCTCATTTGGGGTTTGTAAAACACTGGATGCAGCATTCAAACTGCTTATGTTATGAACTCAGGAAATAGAAATGGGAAATTGATAGAAATTTAAAGAAAATAAACAATTTCATTAAGCAATTGAGAATAGGTGAAAGAATTCTCCTCCAAGGGTTTTCCCTTCACAAAGGATTCTCCCTTCCACAACAGAGCAAATTTTCAGTTTACAAATGCTAACCAATCTGAATGATCCCCTTTCTTCTACATCCTTCTATTTATTTTTTATTTATCAAGCCAACCCCCTCTACCTAACTAACTAACAAACAAATTACACTATCCATCCCTACTAATTTTTATTCCCCTTCCCCTCTGTCCTAATAGTTTAGCACATGATTGGATAACAGCTATCAAGAAAATCCCACAAATACAACTGCTGGACTGTTCTAATTGAATCAAGATACAAAATGTTTCATGCTTGAATGAAGGAAACTAAAAGCGGTCAACCTTTTATGCATGTGCATAATATCTAAAATCTAATGTCCTGCGCCAACATGGTGTTGTTCCCTGCAAATCGTCATGCATGCTATGCCAACATGACTCATTCCCTGCTTTGCTGATGTCACTACCCACACTACTCGTTTGCAGTTGACAGACATAGTGAAAGGCTTTGATACCAATCAATAAGCACTTAAACACTTGGGGAACCTCCCTTAAAAGCTAGTTGACAAGGGGGAAGAACTAAGCCACTTAAGTACTCTATCAAGCATCCTATACCACTCAACTCACAATCTATGACATTTCATTCAACCTTTCTGGTCAACCCCTCTAAGTTAGCCTTTTCCAAGACACTGCTGGCAACCAGATCTGATACCATCGATAAGAACCTTGGAAGAACCACACCATGAAAGCTAATTGTTGTAGTTTGACAGTCCAAGGCCTTAAAAACCCCAAACTAGAATCCCATGCTTAGAATAGGAGACTCAAGTCTGCTAACTTGCAATTGGATCCTAACTCAAATCAATATGTAAGAGAGAGTAGGGAACAACAAGAGAGTGAACTGGGTAGAAACAACAAAGTAGAATGTCGGAGATGGTGCCAGAGAACTGAGCAAGGTTAGAAACCCTAGGAAGGTGCCAGAGAACAATGGATCATGTTTTAGAAACACAAAGGTGAAAAGAATGTCAAAGATGGTGCAAGAGAACAAAGCAAGGCTAGTTAGATGTATACAAGCAGAAGACAGAATCACATAACAGAGGCTGGAGCAGGAACAATTGATGAGAAACAAACAAAAGAGGTCAGATTATTAGGTGGGAAAGTTTTATGAGTTTGCCCCCTCCCCCCCAAAAACAAATCATGAGATGACACTGATTTCAGGGGCAAAAGGGATCTTCAACGTGTGGAAGTAATAGTGCCTGTGTCAAATTCAAGTGGTCACATTTTGACCATGGAAAGTGTTGCTCCAGTTGAGATGGTCAGGAGCAATGCAACATAGGTTACAGGAGCGGGGGGGTGGCAATGCAGTATTGTGCAATACACTTTTGGACACTGTTAATATCCATGCCTAGGGGTTAAGGCTTCTCCATTGGGATTTGTACGTTAGTCTTGTTTATTAGTCCCACATTTGGGATTTGTATTTTGCCAGTTTGATTATGGCTTCTCCATTGCATCTTTTACCTATGATTTGATTGTATTTCATTTTATATTATCCATCACAATTTGTAAGTACTAGTATGCACTGGTCAACTTAGGGGTGGTTAGAAGTTGTTAGTTAATTAAGAGTAATTATTTGGTTGGTTAGTTTGATTTGTTAATTCGTTAGTTGCTAGTTAGTAGTTACTGATAAGCTCTACAAATAGAACTTATATCACACATTTTTTGTATCATCCTCATTTTCAATTAATCTCACTCTATCAGTTTTCTCTAATTCTCTTTGCTCTTTTGGGCTCAAACAGATGGCAAAAAAAAGGATAAACACTAAGCTAGTAATAAAAGATATTGAAATTCAAAAGCAACTGCATATGGGTTAGCTGTGGAGATATGTTTACTATTGGAGTAGTTATTGTTAAACTTACTCCACTCGATAATTTTTTATTGACACTGAATTTCATCAATCTAACATTAGATTAATAGTTGTCATTAAATAAATCAAGTTTAAAAAATTCCATCAGTAATCAACTATTTTAACATATAATATACCCTATAAAATATAAGTAAATGTTGGTTATAAGAATACATACATATGTATTTACCAAAAAAATGCATACCTAATGAGTCTATGACAACTAAACCATTTGTCCAATTATGGATCCAAATACCATACCTGCAAAATCTGAAGCTTCATATCTAGACTCATGCATGCTATGCCAACATGGCGCCGTTCCCTGCAAAGGGTACAAAAGCTAAAATAGCATTTTGGACATTGAGCATGCTGATCTTCATCCTCTATACAGGGTGTCTCACATCTTGGACAATAAACAACATCAGACATTGATGCAAGTGTTTTTTCCAACATCATAGATTCCCAGCGCTCATAATCTTTGTCATCCAGCAAATGTTTTAAAAGGCCAGGTGGAATCGTAACTGCACATTTTGCTTCGGGACATTGAAGATTACTAACGGTGCCTTCCTTTACATGTATCTGGGCAAAGGTCTGCAAGCATTTGAGGCAAAAAAAATGCTTACATGGTAACCGGATAAACTCAGAGCCTGGTAGATAACGTGGCAGACACAAGAACCATGTTCAATATTAGCTCTATTTGAGCAAACAGAAAAAAAAAAAAAAAAAAAAGCAGAATCTAGTCTTACATATAAACAATAAGGCAAATTTAAAAGAAATTTTTGTTAGAAGCCAACAATGCAAATGATACTATACATGCATGTCAATAGAAAGAGGTAAAACTGTATTAGCTCAAATGGTAATGTGGTATAGCATTAGCTTTTCCACATGTAGAATTATAAAGTCCATAAGATGGGGCAAAAAAATATAGAATAGACAAGGAGTAAGATCCATTTTACAACCAGAGCAAAGACTGTAAAGGGATTTAATATATGGTCAAAAGCAATATCAGGATTGAAATAGCATGAAGCCATGAACTTTATTAAGAAGAAAACAAACCAAACACGTGATTTCATTTAACAAAATGAACAATTTCATATTAGTCTACTGCAACATAAGCTAACATATGTTAGTCAGATATGGTCATGCTTGGATAATCAGTTTAGGACTTTTAAGTAGAATCATCTTTGGAAATAAAAAAAAGATGGAAGAATGGGTTATTTTGGATGGTATAAGCCAAATGACTTTTGGCTGTGAAATCACCAAAATAAAACTTATGTATTGATAGCCTACCAAATAATAAAGCACCCAATTGTTATAATTAGTCAAACTGTTAATGATGCACAAACAATGAAATTTAAAGAAACTGTTTAATAGCAGTGATGAACAGACATACAGTCCAACAAGAGAAGGTAACTCTAGTGAATTCTGAAGGTATACACTGAAATTCAAAATTAGTTGCAACTTTGTGTAAGACCAAGTTAGGCTTTCCTTTGAAGAGTAATAATGGGTATAAATTATGTCAGGCATAAATAGGAAATTACCTGCATATTCACTAAAGCAAATGTTACATTTATGCAATTCTTGGAGGAAGTTCTCATTGTGTCTCTGATCGTTGTAACTTTGTAAAAAAGGAATATCAGCATCAATGCATTCAGCTCCTGAAAAAACACGCTCATCTTGGACACAATTCATACCATAAGGCCCAAGTGTGATTTCCTCGTCAAAACCCAGATGAGAAAGAGAAGAACCATGTAACCATTCTACCCAAGTGTAAATTACTTCCTGCCCCTGCTGTTCTGCCCATATTGAATCCAACTTGGAGCACAGACTCAGAATCTTCACTGGTTCCAACCACTTAACAGAGATTGTAAAAATAGGTAGTTGGTGGCTTGGGTAAGACTTAGGTAATAAACACGTCAAAACAATCGGTGGAAGATATTGGACTCTGAAAGTGTATAAGAACTCATCTGAATTGCTGCTTACAGTCTCAAGTTGATTAAGAGAGTTCAACTTAGCAGTGATGGCAATTTCACCCAAAACATCAATGTGTACATGTATCTGAGGGAGGTAAAAAAAAAGAGTCAGTATTAGGTTTCAGAGAATCTGCAGCGTAACAAAACTAAGCCAAAACTGTATTATTAGGTTTACAGCAAGACCTGAAAACAACGCAGCCCTTTCCATCTCTCAAAGCTGAAAACGTTTTCTCCATAAATTGACTCCACCACAAGTATCTGCAAAATAGAAATCACGTGCCATAATACTTCTGCTTCAAATCAATACATCAAAACTTAAATGAAGTTCTTAAGTGTTTTTTTTTTGTCCTGTTTTTCAACGAGAATCGAGTTTTAGCTGGTAACCTATGTTTTGAACTGAGGTGTAGTTTCTTTAGATGTTTTCAGTGTTGTTTGCCAATCAAAATTAAAATTTCACTAATCTCCGTAATAACGGTTTGCATTAAAAGTTAACATAGATTCCCAACGTGTAACTACCAAAAGCACCTAAGAGTTGTTGTATCTAAGCTTTGTCCCAACTTAAACGCAAATATTTGTAAGCGAAGCAGTTGTAAATCTCTAATTCTGATTGTTTTGTCCAAATTAATAACGTCAAACATTCACGGAAACTAAGTTATCGAAGATTCCGGTTCGACAGCGTTATTTCTACCTCATCTTGCTGCAATTGATCGTTGATTCTGATCTGTTCCTCGGACAATTCAGGTTCCTCGATTTTACTAAGCAACTTATCAAGCCTTGTCTGAATATCATGGTCGTCGTCAACGTCTCCTTCATCGGCCTTGCTTGAACTAGCCACGCGGACGGTGTTGTCAACTGCGTTGAGCTCGGAGGCGCTACCGCCGTCCTCGTCATCGCGATTTTGCGGCGTGATAGAGACCTCAACGTTTACATTATCTACGGAGTGAGAGTTGGAAGAAGAAACCGGTTCGGGCTTGTTGACGACACGGTATTTCAAGTTCGGTTGATGGTGCTGTTGGGGGCCTCGGTTCCTACGTGCGGGCCTGCGGGGGTTTGGTGGGCCCAAATTGTGGTGAGGAGAAGGGTTTGGAGTGAAGGAGGAGTCTTGAGCTGCACGCTGGTGTTTCTCTCTCATGCTGGAACTAACGCGATGAATGGTGTTGTCGTGTGAACTATGCTGTTGCATTGGGCATTCGCCATTTATTTTGTTCTTGTAAAATATCTTAATCTTAATTCCATCATCACCTTCCCCTTGAAGGGTTATTCAAATTGTTAGGTGAGGTGAGGTTGTTATGGCACATCTTAATTACGATTTTTTACATGGCCAACTTATGTTTTGCTTTATGTTTTTACTCTTGCTCTAGCTGGGCCTGCGCCGTGGCTGGGCCTGAGCCGTGACCTAATTTGCAACGAGGGCTTCCATTTTTTCTCTATTAATTAATTAATTATTATTATTATTTACTTTCTCGTTAATTTAAATATGGTTTTAGCAGCATAGATCGTTGAGTTTATGTTATCAAAGGGTTGATTCTTTATTATGTGTATAGTAAAAATTTATTAAGAAAAACAAAGTTCATTGCAATTATTTTTATACCTTAAAATGAATTAATTTCTAATTATTTAACTGTTGGTTGAAGGATATTTTTATTGAAAATAAAAAAAAATGTATTATTTTTACAATAACTACTACAATTTATAGAACTATTTTATGTTTATATATTTTCTATTATATTAATTTTTTATATTTCATATTTTTTTTTCGTTCTCTTAATTGTATAAATTATTGTATAGGTAATATTTCATCTATATTTTTTTGTTAACATAGAAAAAAAAACTAAAAAAGACAAAATAAAAATTACATCTTAAAAAAGATAGCAACATAACATTAACTAATAACAATCCATGTATATTTATGAGAGAAAACTCCATATCTATAAGTCAACAACTAGAATTTGACTCAAATTTTGATAAATAATATACACAATGGTTGTTCTCTCAACAAGCATGAATAAATTCAAGTTGTCACGACTTCTTCATGAAAATTCTAATACATTTAATAATTATTGCATAACGATGACATTCATACACATTTTTGTTAGATGAGATTAAACACACGTAATGAATTTGAGACAAACAACATCCTAATAATTCAACTCCCAAGTCATTTTCAATCCTTAAAGTAAAGTTACCAACTCAACTTTCAAAATATGTCTTATTCCAATGTCCCTATAAAATTCATGAACTCAACAACATAGAATCACACAAAAAAACCACCATATTCAATAAAACCTAGGTTACCTGACAACTACCATCCACATTAAGAGTACTTTGTAATCTTAGCATGTAAAGGATACTAAATGCTAACTTATTTTGACTAGCGAGATTGATATCACCATACACCTCAAATACGCGAGTTACATTTTTATGCAAGGTATTGTTTAAGCCAAACTTTGATGAGATTACACAACACATTGGAAGACACATATTCCTAAATTTCCAAATCTTCTAAAGCACAACGAAGATGATCATTTCTATTTTCTCAAAATTGTGTATGAACCTGATAAGTGTCACTATTTAATAATACATTTATGTGAGAAAAATTTGTGTCTTTTGGGCTTTATTGTTGTGAAAATTAGCAGTTACTTTCTAATTTAAGACTATTTTTATTAAAATACATTTTTGAGTCTGGAAACAAAGTGAGATATTTAATCCCAATTTTTATTTGAATTTTAGGGAGTTGAGGAGCAAGAAGAAATTAAGAAAAGTCATTTAAGCCCAGATGGAAAAAAAGTTTAAAAAGGAGAGGGTGAAAGGAAATTAGGTATTTTGGAGAGAAGAAAACCTATATTGCAGCAGAGACGACTACCATGAGCAGCTAACTTCTTCCTTGAGGGATTGAATGTAATCTATTCAAACTCAATTGTATTTTGATACTCAATTGTATTTTGATGATGGTTATATAATAATTCTCTTTCTTTACTTGTTCTTGGTATTTTCGTTTTACTTTTATTGTTGGCTTCTATCTAATCAATATATCCCTTATTTTTATTCTTATATATGACTGGAAAATATATATAAGAATTAGATCTGAATGGAAATACTTGATATATTGTAATGCTAGGAATAGATTTCAACGTATCAATTACCTAA
>JAMLFT010007839.1:0-14362 GCA_026544285.1 Pachyrhizus erosus | reverse complement strand
AATTTGAATTTTTAAATATTTTAATTTTAATAATTTATTATTTTTAATTTTGATACGATGATTATTATTAGTTGTTTTTATGTTGTCATGTAAGTAAGTATTCTCATTAGAATTATTCCTATATGACGTATATATATGATGATGTTTCAAATAAGAACATTTTTATTTTTTATTCAATTTAAATTTATATTTAAACTGATTTAGATATTAGGTGTATTTTATTTATTTTTAAATAAAATAAATAATTTTATCTACTAAGTAAATGGAAAATAAAAACCTATTAAAGATGATAATGAATGAATATAATAAATTTATTTAAATTATTTTAAAATAAATAATTTATACTAGATAAAAAAATTATTATATTTGAAAATTTCAAAGATAAATTTTTCACAAAAACTTTATATAAAAATGCATTATATTTCAAAATATAAATGGGTTTGCAACTTTTACAAGAATTTATTAAATTTTGTGGTTGCCAAACTGAAGTTGGACACTAACATTCAATTAATTGTATTTTAGATATTCTTATTTGATTTGTTTAGAGTATGATATATTTGTTTAGGATTGTTTTAGAATTTGACATAAGATAAAAGTAAAAACCATTTAGCAAAAGAAACATCAAGAAATAATATTATTTATATTTTGGTGAGCTTTATTTTGGTCTTATTTCATTTTTTTAGGATGTTGTATTTTTTTATATTTATAATGCTTACGAAACATTATAATTTTTAATAATCTAATATATATTTATTTTATTATAATAATAATTTTGTAATAGATATAAAAAAAGAGAAAAAATGATAAAATTACTTCAATAATAACTCTAAAAAAGTTACTCCTAAAACATATGATAAGTATTTTTAACTTTTTCAAATGTTATGTATACATATATCAAATAAAAAGATTATATTTTTTTAATAAATATTTAATATCATTAGATATATGAAAAACTTTATTTTTCTACACTTCATGTTTCATGTAACTAATTTTTTTATTTTTTCAATAACATGAAATTTTAATAAAAAATTTATAAATTATCTTTTCTCTCATTATTCACCTGTTCATAACACATATTTACATTATAGTTTTATTATATATTTGGATTAATAGAGTTTCAAATTTATTCTTATATAATGTATTATGCTATTAAAAATTCAAAAGTTATATTTTTAAATTTGTACAGAAAAATATTATTAAAAAAATACTAATTTTATGTTAAAGGTCAATATTATATATTATATGAATATGTTTGTCATAAATGTACCTTCATCTATTTTATTTGGATCATGTTTCATCTAATTTTTTTTTCCTTCAAATCAAGAAAACTTAATCCTGTCATCAATTTTCTTCTACTTAAACGTCTTAAATTTACATTATTTTTACTAATATTATTGATTAGGTTGAATTATTTTATTTTATTTTGTTTAAATTAAGTAACTAAAACTGGATAGTTTGGGTGGGGTTTGGTCCCAGTAAAGTCAAATCATTATAAACCGAAGTATAAGAAATGTAATCCGATTCCAACCATTTTAATTGTCGGATATGTCGTGTTCGGATAAGACGAGTATGCGGATTACCTTTCTTCTCATAACATCTATCTTCATCCCAAAACACTAGACACTTAATTGCATTATAGCTTTAGTGTCACCAAAACTCTCAAAAAGTCCTGACTGGATAGCTTGGTCTTTTATCTAATGATCGTGACCTCTTGCTTACAGGTACTAATGATCCTATATTTCACGTCATTTGGAAGTGGCCGGGTCCTGAGAATTAAGATTTTTCTCATCACAAAAGAAGTTACATACTGCAGACACATCACCTCTAATCCTTCATGTCCAAGGTGCCCCAGCATACAAGAATCACATATTTTTTGCACAAGTCTGGCATATCATACGGCACAAGATGCAACATAATCCCAGCCCTCCTCTTGATATCCGTGGTTGTGTCAAGTGGAAACTACTACTATACAGGCAAGGAGGAGCTCGCAAGACAAATTTCCCTTTTGCAAATTATGTCATATTTTTATTTTTATAATTATAATATATATATTTATAAAAAAATATATTATATTAACCTCGTGCATCCAATATTTTACCATCTTTAGAATGTGTTTTCTCTGAATTCACGAAGCTGTGAAATACTCTTGTGTCTATGTTATTGATAAACCTGAAATATATTATTTGTTGTCATGTAATTTTCTTAGAGTATGCTTTAATCAATCCTATGTCCTTTGCCAACTAGAAAAAGGTTAGCCCAATCCATCTAATTAAGTGAAAATCAATTACAAATATAAAGTAAAAATTATAGTGCGAATGTATTAATAATAATTTGATTCTTTTAAATTTCTTAACTAACATTCTTAAAATACTGGATAGCATTTTTCATAAAATTTTAAGGATATTATTTCCACATTTTTCCAATTTTTCATTATTAAAATGTATATTGATATTATAATAATAGAGGCATTTATTGTAAAGCAGTAAACTAAAATTAATTTTTTAAAATTTTTGTTTTAAATATTAAATTTTGATATTTTAAAGTAAAATATATATAATTAACATGTAAGAAATAAAAAAAATATACATTATTATTTTGATAGAAAAAACTAATTTAATTACACTGTTTTTTATTTAGTTTATATTATACTAGGAGAAGAATGGAACTTCGTGCCTTTCTAATTTTTTAAATAAAATAAAAGAATTAGAGAGAAAGAAAATATAGAGAGGTTAAAAGAGTAACAAATAGTTATAATAGTATACAAGAAAATAATAGAAATTGAAGTAGTTTAAAGATAAATTTGTCTAATGAATTGTATATACTAAATGAGAGACATTCCCTTTATTATTAATATAATTTTTTTTTATAAATTGTTTATATCATTAAATTTTATTATTTTAAAAATTTAATACTTGTGTGCAATGTTGTGAATTTTTTTACTAAAACTTTAAAGTTACTATTTACTTATAAAATATTTAGGGATTTAGGATGTAAAAAAATTTAAAGTTTCAAAATAATAAATTTAGAGAAAAATTGATAAAATTTAAAGTATTTTGTAAGATGTGATATTGTAAGACACAAGAAAACATAAGGGAAGTTAAATTATGTTTCTTGAAACTTTTTTGAAAAGTTACTAAAAACAAGATTTTGAGCTTACATCTATAAAGTTAAATTTAAAAAGAGTTTTAAAAAGACAACACACAATATTTTTAAAGAAAATATTTCAAAAACTTTTGAATAGACGAAACACAATTCACACTTTAGAAAAAAAAAGAGATATAAAGAACACAAATAAATTTTATATTAGTTTGTTTTTACCATTGACACTACATCCAATTCTTAGTAAACCATCAAATTTCATTATAATTTACAAGATACAAATATTCTTTTTACAAATCACTTCTAGCTTACCTCGAGTTTTCTTTACACAAGTTTCTCCAAGTTATTCCCCAAAATGTATTCTTTCTACACTATTATTAGTTCTAACACAATTCACTAAGGTTGTATTTCCCACAAGGACTTCAAACTTTTTGACATGGTAGATATAGACAAACGTATAAAATAAGTTCACAAAGTTTACTCTCAAGATATATAAATGAATCCAAAGTTTAAGAAAGTTTTTTCACAAAGGTTTACAAGATTTACACAAGTAGCATGCTGGCTCAAAGAGTATTCTTTGTTGCTAATATTCAAATATTATATTTATAGGTCATATTGAAAAGTAATTGTTGCGAGTAAACAACCTTGTAGTATCGTGTATTAGTGCATCTTTGACATACTATTAAATGTTGCATTAATTTTTTTTACCAACTAGTCATTTTTATTTGACAAGATAGTATGCTTATCTTCCATTTGTCCTCGTATCTTTTGTCAAAATTTAAGGCACTTGAGTATTTCTCTTAATCACTTTTTAGCACAACTTTTTAGGTGGCATGAGGCTTCCCCAAAATGCAATTGACTTTTCTTAAGCTTTGTTAGATTACAAATGTGAAGGTGAAATTCCATATTACATTAGATAAAAATGGACAAGTTGACCAACTTAAAAATAAGGAAGACTTACAAACTTGATGCTTTTAAGGTTTTAAATTAAAGGTGATGTCAAATTCACTTGTGTGGTGTGGTTATAACCTATTGACAAAAAATATCCCTAAACTTTAAACTCTCTTCATAACTTTGGAGGTCCTAATTTTGTTGGAATTTTATATTTCAATAATTGTTGTGGGCTAATATTCTAAAATAATTATATTAGTTATTTATTATTAATGGACTTTATTTTATGTTGTCAACTTAAGTGAATTGTTAGACTACTAAACAAAATAATATAAACTTAAATGAGAAAATGTCAGTGTTGACTAATTAGAATATAATAAAAATCCTATTAAGTTAATGCATTATAAGAAAACTATGATCCTTGATATATCAAGCAGTCATGTAATTTCTCTTCTTTTTATATGAAGAGTTACGAAAGTCTCATTGAGAAATAAAGAGACTTTGGTTGAGAAAAAATCATAATATCATTGTTCCTATTTATAATTGATTGTTGTAAATATCTTACAATAATTATCAAAGAATGCTTAGAATAAAAATCAATTATTGGTCCAAGTATTTTATCTAATCTTTAATAATCAAGCATGTTATAAATCCTAGGCCATTTAGATAATTATTTTAGGATATAGATCTATAAACTCTTTGGCTTCCTTATAAAGAATAAATAATATTTTAAAAAATAAAGATTAAAATCCTAACAGATTTGTCTTATTCTCTAACAGATATCAGGTTTTGAAGAGGAAAAAATAACTTCATATTGAATTAAATATAATATTTTAGTTACGTGTGACCAAAGTCTGTGGTCCGAATTGAAACCGAAGTATCCGAATAAAAAATAGGAGTATTGGGTGGGTTCGGACTTAGAGTAAAACGGATGGAAAAGTTTGGTTTTAGTGGATTGTTTTGATTGGATACGATTTAAAAGGGGACAAATTTTCATTATCGATGAAGTGGAAAAATAATAAATTCCTAAGATTTATGCCTCAAGATTAATCAACGAATTTGCACTGCATAGATTTTAAGTCAAATTTTAAATATACTCCTAAAAAAGAATACTTTTTTATAGTAAAATTAGAAAAAATGGTATGGAGTTATTTGTATTAGTTTCCCTTCTATTTAAATTAATCAATTGTTGGGGATAAATTAATTGAGCCAAACGAAACAGATTATCTTAAAATCACTTTTTGCTTGACATATCCAAACAAAAAGCTTATTTCATATAATCAATTATTGAAATAATCTATTTTTCGCTACTAATCAAAACACACTAATAGGATAATTGAAAAGACTCGTAGTATTATGCATCCTTTAAGGCACTCATATTTCTTCTCATAACTCAACCTAAGTTGTATTTTAAATATGCTCGACAAATGTTGGTGAGATCAACCAAAGTCAATAGATTCTCTCTAATAATTTAATGAACACACAACATCATAGTAATAAGCATTCTCAGAAGCATTTTTTTATTTTCCCCTTGATCTTTGCCATATGCAGTTGCCCTTATACTTGTTAAAACTATGGACTGAAAGTAAAATTGCATATTATATTCAATAGATTCTGCATATTTCTTATACTCGCATAAGTATTGGGAATTGGGATCGTGTAGACCTTAGCAGTATAGGATCTAAATCCTACAAAATAGTAGTCAGACTCATAAATTTTCTTCACTTTAAATATCTGCATCCATGTAAGTCTTAAGTGCAAAAGTAAAACTACAAAGGCAGAAATGAAAGAATGACACCTAACATAAATTCAGAAGGTAAATGGACTATGGCACCCCAATTGTCAAGTAATTGTGAAACTTGCATATGAAGTTACAACTAACAGCTTACATGCCATGAAGAAGAATCGTACCAGATTATTAGCAGCAGATCCTTTGTCAAACTCAAGCATAATAGACTGAGTCAAAGTGCGAATAGATGAAGCAAACCCTTCTCCATTGTTTAGTGATTCTCTCTTAGATTTTGGTTCACACTTCCTGTACATCTTCAAAGTAGATTTATGTCATAAGTAAAAAATTGAATAATGTCATCAATAAGTGAGTGAGATTACGAGGGGAAAAATCTCTAAAGACAGCAAGTAAAAGAAATAGTATTAGATAAAACTAGACAACCAAATAAAGCAAAAAAACCTCTTAAGGGATGATAGGTCTGAGAGCCCATTCGCAGTGCTTCCTCAAGTGCATTGATTTCAAAACAAAAGACTGATCAAGAAGAAAAACAAAGGACTAAATGCATTAATTTTTAAAAAAATGTTATCAGCTCAAGTGCATGCTTCATTTTCAACACTGTCTGAACTTAAAGCATTGTAACAATCATTTTCAACTCCCAGAATGTCTAAACAGAAAATACAGAGTTAATAAGAGGAAGATTTTTAGTTAAAATCATTAAACTTTTCTTGGCCACACAAATCAAATTCTACATTTTCAAAAACATCCAACCACTTATTGGCTCAAACGATAACTTCAATCTTGCTAATGATATACAGTATGGCATCTGCATACCCGAACATCAATATTTTTACAGTTGATCTTCATTACAACATTTCAAGTTGGTATAGAGTCAACACCTCGTAATCACCGTCATGTCTCTCAAATGTGTCGTATATATGGGACTCGTTCATGACATATTGACATCAGCATCCCGATTTGTAACCCGTACATGATGTATCATTCACCTCTTCATTATTCCAAGTACGACAACCTTACACTTTCAATGTTGAGGTCAACCTAATTGAGCCACTTCGCTCAGGTGTTCCCGACATCAACTTCGGCATGTCGTTTGTGAGACTTCCTAAGCATTCACTCGCTATTTTTAAACTCAATACAATCTTTGATGTCACTCCAATTTTGGCAAAGAGCGTTAGCCATATGCGATTTCAACATACACCCATTCCTGCAGTATTAGTCTTTGGTTGTTATGCATGTTGGCATGAGAGTTCACTCGATCATCTCGGCTACTTCTCTTAATCGAAGCACTCTCACCGTCTAAGGTGGCAAGATAATGATGCACATCTGACATGCCTAACCGATGTGTTTCAATTCATGGAGTGACAAAGGCTGATATAGGCAAGGCAAAAATGCCAACATGGGCTGTTTCTTTTTTATTGTGCCCTCTTTCTTGTGCCACGAGAAGCTTCAACCCACAATCACAAAAGCGCTAAGGTATAAGTTTGGATACATAGTCTTTACATTCAAGTTTGCATATTTATTTCAGGAGCTCGCAAACTCAACATATGTGCAAGCTGAAATCATTGGTGTTGTCGACATAGTCAAATGAGTAAGTGTACTTTCCACCCTTGCGTATCCTACTTCACACTGCCGAAATCTCCCCACTCTTGCCTATGCCATAACATTCAAATTGAAACACCACTGGCATGCTGACATGCATCTAGTGTTGGGTCTTTATCTCAGCACATGCTTGTCACCGTAATCTCGGAACCACCTTACACTTGTTACCCATTCATACATGCCAGCATGCTCCTAGTGCCGACTCTTTATCTCAGCACATGCTTATCACTATAATCTCAAAACTACCTCGCACTTGTTATCCATTCATGTTAATTGTCTACTCAAAGGTCACTGTGCTTAAAAATTGGAAGCCTCTTTGACATCGACAAACATTCTGATTTACAATATGGATCGTGGCAACGGGGCAGGGCGGGTACAGATTTCACCTTCCCTATCCCCATCCCTGAATTTTGACCACATATCCATTCCCGTCCTAAATACCCAACAAGATAGTTTTTTTCTTGCCCCTGTCCCTGTTGGGATCAGGTATCCCTATCCCTGACCCGTCTCCATACTCTAATTTTAAAAATATATTTTTTTACATATAAAAATAATTTTAAGAAAAATAACGTGCAGTACCATAGTTGCTGACCCTGCACTCCCAAAACAGCAAATACTTGCTTTAAAAGAAAGTTCAAATTTACTCTAATAACTATGCTTTCATAATTATATTAATTTACAATTGTCTCAACTGCATCCTCAAGAATGTAACATGCTAAGTAACAAGCTCAAACAATATAATTATCTAATAAAATCAAATATTTGTTGTCTAAATGTCATGAAAGCAAGCTAAAACAACAGCGTTGTTTATATTGTGTTTATGAACAGTTCAAATTTCTAAAACAGCAACCGAGAATTTAGCTTGGCTTTGCACCTTAAGCATTTGTCTTGGTCTCATGTCTTACGCATCCGTAGTTCAACCTTTTGTAGCTTGAGCAGTTGACTCAACCTCGTGCCTTGAGTACTCATCTTGGTCTTGCACTCGGAGCAATGAGCTCAGCTTCACACCTTGAGCATTCAACTTGGTTTTGCACCTTAAGCACTCGGCTAATTCAACTTGGAGTATCTTCGAGTCTACAAACTTCATTTTGATTATCTTACACATGGCCAAATGATCCTTCAATAACTACATTCTGAAGAATTGTTTTCCTTGTTGAGATACTCATCTTACATCCCTTAGTTTCACTAGGATTTCCCTGTCAAGATACTTATCTCATTCTTGGATGCATCCTTTGATTTTAACAGGATATCCATGTCAAAATATCCATCTCAGTCTTGGACATGTCCTTTGGTTTTAATGGGATTTCCCTACTGAGATGCCCATCTTAGCTTTGGACGCATCCTTTCGCTTAATAGGATTTCCCAACCAAAATACCTCAACCTGGACCATCTTTTCAGCTTATCAACCTCTAAGTAACTACACAACCTCAAGTAACTATGCAATCTCAAGTACCTTCTCAACCATTTAGCCTCGAATAATTGTCGCAATGAACTCAACTTTGATCATCTTCTCGACTAGTTAGCCTTAAGTAACTTTTTAGCCACCTCCATTAGTGAAGGATGACTTGACACCCTTCGACCACCTCCACCAGCGAAGGATGGCCAGCCACCTCCACCAACAAAGGATAGCTAGACACCTTTCTACACCTCCATCAGCGAAGGATGGCCTGGCACCCTTGAGCCACCTTCATTGGAGAAGGATGGCTTGACACCCTTCAACCACCTCCGCTAGCAAAAGATGGACTAACACCCTTTGGCCACCCCCAATAGCAATGGATGGCCTGACACCTTTTGGCCACCTCCATTAGCAAAGGATTTGACACCCTTCAGTTGTCTCCACCAGCGGAGGATGGATTGACCCCTTCAACCACCTCCCAACAACGAAGGATGGCTTGACACCCTTTCCAATCACCTATACTAGCGAAGGATGGCCTAAAACCCTTCGGCCATCTCCATCAATGAAGGATGACTTGACATCCCTCGACAAACTCCACTAACGAAGTATGGCTCGACACCCTTTAGCCATCTCCACCAGCAAAGGATGGCTTGACCCTTGTTGGTCACCTCCCAACAACGAAGGATGGCCCGACACCTTTCGGCCACCTCCACTAATGAAGGATTGCATGACACCTTTGACCACCTCTAGCAACAAAGGATGGCCTGACCCCTTTCAGCTATCTCCACTAGTGAAAGATGGCCTAACATCTCTTAGCCACTTCCCACCAGTTAGGTAGACATCGACCTAACTTATGTACGGGAAAAATCTGAATACTCATTGAACCAATCCCTAATATGCATACCTTTAATTATTAAGGTCGACCACACCCTCTACACCAAGAAGGCCTTTAGCCGACCACCTTTAGGTCTTAGGCCTGCCACTTCTAAGTCTTCGCTTGATCACTTGCCTACCCTCAGCTAAAATGGAACTTCCAAGGATGACTAGTGACAGATAAAAAGACATATTAATCCTCTTCATCCTTAAAAGTATTCAAGGCTTGGGGGGCATGTGTACTAATATAGTTTATGACCTTTCAATTAAGTCATGGATTGAAAAGATCCTCGAACCTTGACACGACCTAACACATATTGGTCATCTAAATATATCTTGACTTTAACATAATTTATGGAGATTAAGGAAATTATCTTATCTTAATCATATCATGTAGTTAGCACTATAAAGTAATCTCATATACATTCTTTTAATCAAGAGATAAGGCCCATAAAAATGTGTATAAAACAGGTGAAATTCTTAAGGTAACATAGTCTATTTTTTCTCATTTTATTACGCTCATTTACTATATTAAGCAAACCACTGATTTAAGCGTTGGAGTGTTTTTGCAAGTATCCACTCCTTCAACTCAGTGGATGAAAAGCTTTAGGACTGCGAAGAAAGGAAAATTACTATTGTACCCTCATGCAAGTACAATACAATTGATTAAATTAAGAATAAAACATTGTTAAAGAAAAAGAAAAAAAAAATGTCCAATAAGGAAGTTAGATTGGCCATTTGTATGTCGAACTTCATCAAATTTCATCAACAAAAGAGAATTCATTGGAATAAAAACATCATCATATGCAACGATTGTGGTTTTTGCATGAAATAAAAGTTTAAATCCATGATTTGTAGCCTGATATGAACTTTCATTAGGAACAACACAAAAAAAACTCATTTTATAAACCTCACCCTCTTTCACATATCCATTGAATTTCCTCAGCATCGCCTTTCTAAGGATTCCTAAATCTTCCCACCTTGCAACATATATATCATTCCATTAAAAAATATTATAAAAAAATTATATGAGAAACAAAATCAAATTCAAACAAAAACACTTACTTTAGAATCTATAAAAACCATTTCCAAAGCAAAAGGCTTATTAGGTTCTCCAATATAGGACACATGCCAACTCCAAATAACCCTAACCTTAAACCTAGAGGTTTGTTTCCCAAGCTGAATATCAATGATCCTATCATAAACAAAACCTATTGTAGAGATGTAAATCGTTACCACTGTAATAAACAACCCACCATGTTCATTCATGAACTACATGTAACCCTTTATATACAATCAAACACCAGCAACAACTCTTGTAAAACAATTTAGGCTCCAAATTTAAAACATTCAAATTTCAAAAAACAAAACATAAATAGTGTCTTTGCTGCAGTTTATCATCATCACCATACACTTACTCAAAACAGATTAGTTGTTTAACAGTTTGTACATATATGAGAAAACAAACTTCAACTAACACTTTTCTCTAAAATTAGACAGCAACATTGACATAAAAATACATATACATGTAAATAAAATCATAAATTATGAAGAAAAACAAACAACAAACAGATTTCTTTGAAATTGATGCACCAACTCTGATTTCCTTGTATATCCATATGATTTTTTGAAACATATAAGTGGCACAACTTCAACTTGTACATGTAAATCCAAATGGTATGTTCTTGGTATGGAGAGCAAAACTGACTAAATCTATACAATATGAAGAAAAACAAACAACTAACAATTTCTCCGAAATTGATGCACCGACTCTGACAATTTAACATTTTAACAAATAACATAAAAACATATGTCCTTATGATATGTGAAAAACATGAAGATTGAAAAGTGGCTATATGATAAAAGAGGCTACAATAGTCATGGCACTATTGAATAAATAGTAAAAAGTTCCTTTGCATGAAAGATTCGCATGTTTCAGTTATAGATAGGAAAAACAATATGGCATTGTAGCGAAGTGTGAAATATTAAAAATGTAGTAGAGAAACTCTTACAAATTTCTTTGTTGGAGATGCCTTGGACCAAATATTGGGTCAGTTCACCAGTTTTTCAGTTCAATAAGCTGGTCTAGTCTTATTTTCAAAACATAGATTCCCTCCAACTTACTAGTAATCTTTGCAAGAACAACATGGCCTAGCTGAAGCAGTGAAATCTGTCATTATCCTTGACAATTATCTTTCTTCCTTGTAACTTAGATATCACCTTAATGCTTTTATAGCAGTCTGGACACATCCTTAAACCTTTCCATACTCTTATTACTGACCTTGTATCACTGACTAGGAGCAGAACAGGTGGCCAACTTCACACTGTAAATACCCACTATCTCTTCCTTTTCTTCTTATTCAACATCCTCAATACCCAGATTTTATGAATTACATATCCTGCCCTCCTCAATTTAACCTTGAGATTTGCTAGCACTAGTAGATTATAGATATCTGATTGTTCATGTGGCCTGTTTTCCAAAATGAACTTATGGGTTATGCTCTACCCAGCTCCTGGCAGCTGTTTTCTTCACCCCCTGTTTTCTCATTTTATCCCTAACTTTGTCAACATCTTTCCACCTACCAGCCAAAGCATATATGTTAGAAAGCAACACGTAATTGCCAGAATTATGTGGTTCAACCTTGAACAATTTAGCTGCTGCAAGTTCCCCGAGTTCAACTCGTTTATGAATGTTGGTAGCATTTAAAAGAGATCCATAAATTCCAGCATGGGGCTCCATTGGCATGCTCTGAATCAATTTCATAGCTTCTTCTAATTTACCAACTCGACCTAGCATGTCAATCATACATGCATAGTGGTCTACATCAGGAACTTTGATTGATTCAAAAACTCTCCAACCCTCTTCCAATAATCCTGCATGACTGCATGCAGTCAACACACCAATATATGTTATGCGGTCTGGTTCAATACCATCTTCCTTCATTTTTGACAGTAGCTTGATGCTATCCGTTCCATGCCCATGGGCTGCTAGCCCGGAAATCAACGTGTTATAGGAAACTAAATCTCTGGTTGCCATTTCTTGGAATATTATTCTAGCGTCTTCCACACTCCCACATCTTAAGTACATGAAAATCAAAGAATTGTATCCTGAGATGCTAAGCTTAATGTGATTTTCATTGAGGAAGCTGACAGCCCAATTGCCTAAACCCAGTCTTCCAAGGTGTCCACAAGCAGAAAAAACACTCACCATAGTCACCTCATCCGGTTTCGAATCGTTACAAGAGATCATTTCCTTGAACAGCTTGATTGCTTTTAGCGATTCGCCATTTTGAGCATAACCAGCAATCATCGAATTCCAGGAGACAGTATTCCTTTCTGGCATCTTATTAAAAAGGTCTCTTGCCA
Organism: Pachyrhizus erosus; assembly: GCA_026544285.1. Taxonomy (NCBI): domain Eukaryota; kingdom Viridiplantae; phylum Streptophyta; class Magnoliopsida; order Fabales; family Fabaceae; genus Pachyrhizus; species Pachyrhizus erosus. The sequence goes on along the minus strand of JAMLFT010007839.1, from coordinate 1,391 downwards.
AATATATATCGCCTACTCTTGCATAAGCAGAAATCATGGCATTCCATGTGACAGAATTCTTATACACACCCAATTGGTCAAAAATCTTCTGAGCTACCTCAAGGTTCCCACACTTTGCATGCATATCAAGCAGAGCTGTCTTGACAAAATAATTTGAACGAAAGCTCATTTTGTCCAGCTCTTTGACAATTGACTCGGCAAGGCAAGGATCACCAAGAGACGAGCAAGATGACAGGACAGTTGCCCATGTTGTTTCATCTGGTTCATTTCCAGAGCTAAGCATGTCATTGAACAATCTTACAGTCTCTTGTGCTGCTCCACTTTGAGCATATCCTGATAGCATTGCATTCCAAGATACCACACTTCTTTCTGGCATCTTATCAAAATACATCCTTGCAGCCTTCAAATTCCTCATCTTTGCATATCCAGTAACCATGGTGGTCCAAGTAATAACATTTCTTTCTGACTGGCCCAGCATGCGAAAAAGTCTACTTGCCTCCTCTTCATTCCCGCACTTCCAGTATCCAGAGATTATGACGTTCCAATCTGCAACGGTTCTATCAGGCATTTCATCGAATTGTTTCCTAGCAAGCTGGATATGTCCATACTTGGCATACATACCCATCATTGCATTTCGAACACGATGATCGTGACTATGTCCCAATTTCAGTATATGAGCATGAAGTAGTATGAAGGCCTTTCCAGCAGATTTTATCAAGAACGGATAAAACGATGTATCAGGCTTAATGTCATAGTATTGCATATGTTTAAAGAGAGAAACTACTTCTGTGGTAGCACTGATTTGGGAGTAATATTTGAGCATGCAGGTGAAGACATGCACATTAGGATAAGTTACTAGACGAAAAATGTGACAGGTATAGGTTGAGGGTGCAAGGAAGCGCGTGCATTGGGTAAGGAGAAGCGCCACCCAGTGATTGTAGTGGTGCTGGGAGTGGAGGATGAGTTGTGCATGGAGCTGTCTAAGATGATGGAGATTGGTTATTTTGCTTGCTATGCTTTTCTTGTTCAAAGGTGACATGCCAGGGCGGCGCAGTTGACTACTATGCAATTGCAGAGTTAAACAAAACCGTGGATGGGTATTTGGTAACAGAAAGAGGCCAGGTTCACATGAAGATTGAATTAAGCACTTTCCACAAATAAAAAGGATATTATTTTGGTACACTTAGTATTTAATTAATATGAAAATTAAAAAAATTATCATTTTTAAATTAATCTAATCAAATTATTTATATATTTTAAATATCAAAATAAAAAATAAATTAATTACATTAATTTTTTTAAAAAAATATTTAAATATAATTTAATTTAAGTTAATAAAAAATATATTTTACTTAATAAATTTCATATTTTTCATATTTAAATACTCTGCT
>JAMLFT010007838.1:0-14364 GCA_026544285.1 Pachyrhizus erosus | reverse complement strand
TCCTTCAAATTTAATATTTAAAATAAAAAATATATTTTTTAATTTAAAAATTAAAATATTTTTTTTTTAAATTTAAGAGACTAAAATCAAACTCACTTCAAATTTTGAAAATTAAAAAACGTGATTAAACCTTATTATAATCTTATCTTGCTTCGGTATCCCTCGGTCAATTTGTGATGACAGGAATTTCTATTTAGTTATTGTATAAATTTCAGGTTTAAAACTATTATTATATTTCATTTTAATTTTTTTATTTCAAATATTTTACAGGTTTTGGGCTTTCTTTCTTGGTCAGCAGATTGATAATATTCAATTTTTAAATTTATTTGTATTTTAAAAATATTTTACCTTTGGTAGAAATGTAAACGAGTCTAATTAATAATAATTTTGCATTTTTTTTAATTTGATATATTAATGAAACAAAATAACCTACTAAAAGGAGCCTAGCTGTGGAAGTTTAGATAATTTACATGAGGCTTTTAGGTTCAAATTAAAGCTCATTATTGTTATTATATACTAAAAAAAATCAAAGCAAGAAAATTTTCATTTTTTTATATATTGTCAAGAAAAGTATGAAACGCTCTAAAAATAGGAGAGTGGAGTGCGATGTTTATCTAAGGTAGAGTTGAAAATGTATTGAATTATATGTAAAATAATCATGAATATTTATTTTTAAATAACTACTGTGGAAAAACAATTTTAAAGAGGCAGATCAATATACTTTCAAGCAAATATTTTGTATTAACATATTGATTTCTTGGGAACAAAACAGTGGAGCGTAAGAAGCTTGGGAAGCTTACATGAATGGTCTGGAAATGAAATACAATATAAAAATTACGTCATAGTCACTTAACTTTTAGTAATTTTTAATTTTAATCATTTTTATATTATACGGTTAAATTTGTAGATATAATCCTCTCATGCATGAGCTCTCTCGTGTCATTTTTTAAAATAATTTATACTTTTTTTATAAATTTTCTTACTACTTCATATTAAATAAAAAAAATATATATAATTAATTGAAAATATAAAAAAAAGTAGGAGGATTTGATTTTTTTTTTGTGTGTGTTGCTTTTCACAACTATTCTATTTTGGAAGCAATTTAGTTTTAAGTATAATTTGATACTAATGTTAAAACTCTTTTAGTAAAAATTAGAATCTACATTTACTGTATTATAAGAGACTAATAATTTATATTAAACCCAATTTCATTAGTATTTTCTCATCTCATTCTCATCTCTTCCACCCGTATAAAAAATTAAATTTAAATATTTATTTTTAATAGATTTATAAATTTTATTTTTATTTTTTAATAATTTTTATTAATTTTTAGCCTTTAATAATTTTTTATTATATTTTTATCTTTAAAAAACATTAAATAATATTTTAAATAATAAAATAAAATAATTTACATAACGATTTAAAAAACAAAAATAAAATAAAAATTTATTAAAGACCAAAAAATTAGAAAAAATTTATTAGAGATCGAAAAAAAAATTTATAAACTTATCAAAAATAAAAATTTATATTTAAGCCATAAAATTAATAATGTAGAGATTCTCAGTTAAATGAAAAAATAAATTAAAGTTAAAGTTTTAAGTTTTAAAAAAAATTATTTGCTATAAGTCTTTGCAAAGCAAAAGAATGTTACTTATTTTAACAAAAATAGCATATATAATAATAAAAAAGTTTAATATATATATATCTTTTATTTAAAATATAAAAAATTCTTAAAATCAGTTTTACGTTTCATTGATCGTTGAACCGTCGTATTTAGAGTTGGAATCCATATTGGACATAGCAAACTTGAATTTTCTACTCATTCCAGGCATTGGCCCCGAATGTTTGCTCATTTGGAGACCATAGTATGGGGGAGAGATTATAAGGAATATTCCAGTGCATGAACCAAACAAGGTATTGACCTATTCAATTTGAGTGTTTGTACTTGTAAGTCTTATTATATTACATGATATTTTATAATCTTGTGCATAGTATTATAATATAATGAGTAAGTGGCAAATGCATATTTTTATTGTTTCTCTTATGGGGAATTCTGATGCTTCCGTATCCAAAATAGGCACCATCTAAGCCATTCAAACTGTTGGAAGGTGAAGTTGTATCATGCACGCTTTGAACCTTATAAAGTCAACATATATAATCTACCCTTATTACAATTATTTCTCATAATCTCATCGTCACTTAAAGTTAAAGGTTGTAGTCTTGTAGATTAGCACTATAAAACTCACGAGATAAGGACAATTGTTGACAGTATGTATAGTCATTATGTTGACCATCAATGATCAATTAATTTGTCATTCACTTTTAATAATAAATTAGTTGTTAAATATTAGATTGTAAAGCAAGAATATTATTATATTTTGTTTTGGATATAATAACAATCAAGAAAGTTAAGCCCGTTTGTTGAATTTAAATGAATATATTGATGAATCAAATGTACGTACTAGCATGTAAATAATTATTCCAGTATTTACCATTCAATAATCCTCTTTTGGCAAAATATTTTTATTTAACTTTTCTAGTTGTCTCTCTCTCTTTTTTATTTTTTATTTTTTTATTGGTGTGCATATTATATTATAAGACCTTGCTGATTACCATATTTAATTAATACAATATTCGTTTTGTGTATTTTTTATTTTTATTTTTCTGGTTACATGGAATTGTATTTTGTAGCCTCAACAATAACATACTAAACTCGTGTATAAGTTAATACAATATCTTAATTGTCTATTATGAAATCAATAATTTGGACTGAAGTTAATTTATTCTAAGATTCTTTTCACTTGTTTTTTTACATATATCTAAGCAAAGTTTAAAATGAGATTTTTATTTTAAAATTGATTAAAATTATTTATTAATATTATTATAATTTTATTTCGGTTTATTTTTAATATTTTTTAAGATACAAAGTTGTTATGTAACAAAAATATACAAAATTGGGTATTTAATTATTGTATCTAATAAAATTCATTTACTGTTTCTTTTTCATTTGATAATAAAATCAAAGCTTAAAAATAATTTTAGTCTGTCTATATTACTTAATGCATAATTTTAGTCGTTTAATTTAAAAATAAATATATTTGATTTTTTTATTTTAAAAAATTACAATTTATTTAAATATTTTACCTACATTATATTTTTTATTTTTATATAATTGAACACTACACTTAAAATATTTATTTAAGGTATTGTCAATAAATGATTTAATTAATTAAAATATAAAAACTAAAATAAATAAGTAGAGACAAAATTAAATATTAAACAAAAATTTATAAAAAGGACTAAATATTTTTATTTTAAAATAAAAATATCAAAATTATAAATTTAACAAAATAATTAATTTTATAATTAATATATTTAATTTTTGTTGAGATATTATATAGATTTTAACTAATATTTCATTAATTTTAAATTTTAAAAAACTTATTAATGTTAACCTAAAAGTGGTTGAGAATATTTCATAATTACTGTATGCAATATAGAAAAATATCAATGGTGACAACTCATAGAACAGTAATTTTTCATCTATTGCAATGTTTACTATATTAATTAATACTAAAAATATATGTATATTTGTATACATCATAGATATTATTACTTTGAACGATTATAACACCTCAAGTTTTAATTAACATTAGAAATAAATAATTAGAAATTTTTATTAGAATTTTATTATTTAGTTGGAGATATTTTAGATATTATTTTTTTCATTATTATTTTTGTAGTTATAATAATAATAATAATAATAATAATAATATAATAGTAGATATTAATGTATAAAAATATATTTTTATCCTAACATTATACTTACATTATTTTAATTTTATAGTTAAAAATATATTTTTAATCATTATACTAATTAATATAATAAAATATGACATTTAGTTAAGTGTAGGTTTTTTTATCTTGATTGAGAACACATATATATATATATATATATATATCATATTTTAATAGTATAATGTATATATAAACGATATAATAAGTCAAATTAAAAATTAAAATAAAATAATTAATCTATAAATAAAAAATTGCAAAAATTTAAACTCAATTAAAAACAAATTATAATTATCTCAAAATATATTTTTTATTAATAAGATTAAATTAATTTTATATAATATATTATTTAATCAAGAACATAATTTTAGTTTGTCAACTTCAACACATAATTTATTAATTATTTATAATTTAATAAATTAATTTAATCGCTTTTAATCTTCAATTACTAATTAATGTTTAATTAGTTACTTTTAATTAAGCATTTAATTACTTTGACTGAGCATAATTTAGGACAAACTATAATACTCCTTTTTTTTATTTTTTTAAGAAATTATATTTATGTAATTGTATCGCAAGTAAATTTTAAATCTTAACTCGTCAAGGGTTACAATTTGGAAGAATATCAAATTTTATACATATCCATTCAATTTGAATTTATCTAGAACATGCTTAATTTGATATATAAATAAGATAAAGTATAAGTATAATCATTACATTCCTAGAATACCTTAGTAGATAAAACAAAGATGAAATCTAAAATAACTTACTATATTCAAAATATATAGTCAGATCCTTCGGAAGGATCCTCTTCACTAGTAGAATCTTTTCTTGTCTTGATTTCTTGCTCGAACTGAACCTATGGAAGATCGTGGGCAAGAAGAAGTTTGAGTTGTAGGAACACTAAAAAATCTAAGTGGTGGAGTATGAGATTGAATTACAGGTATATCTATATGATGAAACTGCCAATGGATTATGATGTTGGTAGGCTTAAATGCGAACCTAACGTAGCCCATAAATGTATCATCTCCCTGATTTCTATCATAAGTCTATCTCCCTTCTAGAGGTATTATCCACAGGTGAAACATGGGTTGAAATTCTTCTGCCATTTGTATTTGAAATGTGGGGATTGTAGGAGTAAGTCATTTATCCTTAGGCAAACACATACATATATAGAGTGTTTCTAACTAACGTAGACTCTCATATAACGGTAACGTACCTAATTATGAATTCTACTCGATTTAAGACCCTTCATGGCCTCCAATACTACTATCTCTATGAGGACTTACACAAGTGTGTCAATAATATTTCAAGTTTGCAATTTTGGGTTGACGATCGGGAGTACATATTCTGTTTGGTACTAGGTCCAAGATACTCTCAACTGAATCTTGGTAATGTTCCGCTTTGTCGGGGACGCCAAGCTAGTTTTGTGACACCCTCTTCACTCTAAGAGACTCATAACTTGACACTTTATCTACCCCCAAGGTCTCACTAGAGTTTGCGTATATTCTTCAAGTACCTTCTATGGTCAACCTTTGCAATCTTCATTCTTATTTCTCACTCGTTAGGGTTATCAACTCAATCTTCCTTCCTCATTCCATCTATCAACTCTACCTTGGTACTGATGATATGTATTCAAGATATTTTTGGACAGCATCCATCTTCCATTCTCACTTTGTGATTATTCAATAAAATCATTGTTTGAGAATTTCTTAGTTCATCTTCTATCCTAAGATTATTTTTGTCATTTATTGTCTCATTGAAACAATTATCATGAATATATAACCTCTATTAGTAGTAGAGGTACTAGATCTCATTTCTACTATCAATTCAATACATATACAATATAGGAAATTAAAACCATAATCAATTATCACAACAATCAAATAATATATCATAAAAAGAAGACAAAGGTAAAATGGTTATTTTATACTTTTTCTTTCAACATTCTTATTATATATATATTTATATTGAAGAGGTATATCTAAAAAGATTTTGAATTAGTTTGGAAAATTTTCCTGCAAAAGGGTATTTTAGTAATTTTTCTCTTAGGAGGGGTATTTTAGTCATTTCATAAAACATTATCTTTTAAGGATTATCTATCACATTTCTTATCATTATAAATGTCATAAAAAATACATAATATTATGAGGGAATAATTAGACTATCTTTCCTTGAATTTAAAATGACCAAAACAGTAAATTTTTTTTTATCAATATAAGGGTATTTTGGTCATTTTGAGGAAAAAAATTATTTTCTAAGGCTTTCCACTAAATTCTAAATTCTAGGAATGATATAGTTATTCTAATTATATATAAAAAAAAATTGACTACATTTTTCCTAATTTATATAATAGAATAGTTAAAACTTTAATTTTTCAAACTAAGGGTATTTTGGTAATTTCATAAAAATTAAGATTAATATTACTTAAATATTAGGAAATATATTATAGAGATTTATCATTGGAGTAGAGATGCCTTCTGAATTTATTTTAAAAATTAAATAGTGAAAATAACAAAGAAATTCAAAATTTCTAACCTAGGGGTATTGTGGTCATTCTTCACCCCAAGGGCAAAATGGTCATTTGACCATCATCTTCTTCCTTCAAGGTTTCAGTGTTCTTGGTTTTGGTTCGAAACCAATTGAAATTTGCTAATTCCCTTCTTCCTTCCTCTCTAGGTTCGTTTTGTTGAGATTCAAATCCTGTGGAGCTTAATTTACTCATTTAAAACCATGTTTTTCCTGGAATTTTGGCAAAATTTGAAGCGTAAATAAGAACAAAACCATGACCTCTATCTCGGTTCGATTCTCCATTTTCTTAAACAATTTTGGGCATTTTTATGTCTAGAATCGTTCAAATATCATTAGTAGAGTGTATCTAACTTACAATTTCATTATAAACCGTCTAAACATGTCAAATTTATTTGTTTTGATTTGGAATTTTAGGATTTTCGAGTTCAATTCGTTATTGGAGAATTCTTTCATCTCAAGGCATTAAACTTACAGAAATTCAAATTAAAACAATTTAGAATGATCCTAATAATCAAATTCAAAGGAAAAAATAACTCTTCTTACTTGAATTTGGATTTTTCGGCGAGTTTATAAACTGCTCCAGTGAAGACATGAATTTGCAATTCCTTCTTCTTTTCTTCAAACTAATTGAACTGGGAGGAAGCTTAGATAAGGTGAAGCTGTTTATGAGGAGAAACGAAGGATAAAGGTTTGAATTCGCGTTGATTTTGGTAAAGGAAGTTCTCAATTTTTCTTCCCTTTCTTCTCTGATTTCCCCTTCTTATGACATGTCTTTGTCGCCCCTCCTTCAATTAATTAATTTCTAGGTCATGAGCGAAGGCGATAAATTATAGAGGTAGGGAACAGAGCGACTCAAGAGGAAGATGGCAGGGGCAAGGCTCGAGGAAGAAGTTGAGTGAGCAGCTTCAATGGCAGTTTTTGCATTTTTTTTCGTTAGCTTAAATAGATTTTATTTGTATAAATTTCCAACGATGGACCTAACAGTCAAATGACAATCTCTGCTTTCTAATTTACCTTCGACCTTCGCGTTCCGCTCTTCAAATTTGTCCCACAACCTTTTTGCATTTTCACATTTTATTTTCATTTAATCCAACGCTTTGACCTCTTATATTATTTGGGTCGTTATTTAGCTACCTGTAATAGGTAGCTTAGTTGGTTGAGCTTCGTCTTTTCTTCCCCCTTTTGCAGGGCTTGGGTTCGAACCCAGCCCTGTCCCTTCCTATTTTCTTTTCTTTTTCTCCCTTTTGTTTTTCTTTTAATTTCTGTTTTTCATTTTTAATAATTATATTTTTTATTTCTAATTTTTTCTAAAAATCTATAAATTAATTTATATTTTTCTTTTACTGGTTTTATATTTCTTCTCACTAAATATTTATTTTATCTTGAGAAAATTTATTTATTTTATTTATCTAAATATTTATCTATTTATATTTAATTCATAAAAAATTATTTATTTTTAATTTCTGAAAACTTAGATTCTGACTTTCTAATTTTGTTCTTTGCTTCTTTTATTTTTTTTATATGAAACATCAAAAATCTATTTTCTATTTAAAATTAGTTTATATTATTACTTTAAGTTGATTTTAATTTAACTGATTAAAATTTTTCTTTCTTTCTCGCTCTCTCTTTCTCTCTATAAATATTATCTATTAAATAATATTTTTTCATAGAAAATAAAATTCTAAATCCTATTATGGCTAAACTAACGTATTAAAAATAAAGAAAGAAAAATTAAATTTTATAATTTTGTTATATCAAGAACAGGATGTTATACAAATGTAAATGTAACTTCCACTATTAATTTTCCTTTATTTAAGTTAAGTAAGTATCTAAAATTTAGGATAAAATATATTTTAGTTCCATATTTTATTTTGATTTTGATTTTTAATTTTTTCATAAATTTTTTTATTATTTTCAAGCTCTAATAAATTATTCAATTTTATTTTTAGTCTAGACATTAATTTCAATTATTAAGTAATAATATGATGAACATAAATGAGTATAGAATTTATTTAAATTCTATTATATTTAAACATTTCAAAATTTTAGGGTTTAAATATTTATTTTTATATTTCATTTAGTTTTAAAAAAATCTAGTGGTTTAGTTTGGCATAAAATTTGTAACAATTAAAAATTGTGTAAAAGCTTAAATATAATTTTTTAAAATATTTTACTATGTCATCATTTAATAGTTAAAATTAATATTAAAATTAAAAAAATTAAAAAAATTATGAAAAATAAAAAAATAAAAATCATGAGACTAAAATTAAAAGTTAAGATAAAATGAGAGATAAAAAATATATTTTATCTTAAAATTTATAAAAATTAAGTAAAGATAACAGATATAATTAAAATAATAATAACTGATGCCATGTTAAATTTTTAAATAAACATATTAACATAAATAAAAAATTATTTTGAAATTTGATAAATAAAAAATGATAGAAATTAAGTGTGCGTGAAAATATGGAATTTCATTTTAATTAAAAAGAATAGATAGATAGAAATAAAGTTGGAACTCATTGTAGAATGGGACAATTGGCTATATATATAAATTTAATAATAATCTGCATTTGCCGCTATTTCGGACCGGATGGATCATGTAGGCTAGGTGGCTACTGTATGACATAGTCTCTTTCACACGAGGATTTCCACCTTTTCAATAATGTTTGCTAAAGTTAAATGAAAAAAAGTGAACCTGTAAAAAAATACATCTTTGACTTTTCAAATAACACAAATGTTCCATTTGCACTAGGTGGCAATCATCAATTCAATTCATAAACCATAACATTTTACAGGTTTCCGTGTGAACACTGACAGATATTTCTATTTCAAATATTACTGACCCTGATAAGAGAAAGTAGGGACCCTAAGGACTTGATTGTCAGTTTATATAATTAATTTTTGAGGCATTCTGTATAAACATTTTTATATTTTAATTAATTAAAAATTATTTTAAATATAATTTTAAAATAATTATTATAAAAACTAATAAAGTTATGATGTATGTTAATTTGTAATTGAAGATAGTATAAAATTTTCGTATACTATTGGTACATCCTAATTAAATTTATTCATTAACCAGTTTCACAAATATTTCGGTCGACACTACTTTTTTAATTTTTTAACATATTTATATTAATGCAGATAAGAATATCACAACAATTTGATGAATTAATTATAATATTTTATTATATTTATAACAATTGATGTTTCTTTTTACAAGATTTATTTATTTTTCTTTAGTTTAATATTGTATTTTAAGTTAATTTTATATATTATATTAGTTTTTAAAATTAACATTTGATATAATTGAGAGAGAATTATGGTCTTTAAATATATAATCCAAAATTTAATTTTCATATTCATGTATATAGGAAAATATTTTTTTGGAGAGTCAGTGCCCATATTTTAAAAGGATTTTTGTATATATCTCAATAAATTAGTCTATGGTTCTTGGTCAGCAATAGCCAGAATAATGAAAAAACATACTGTAGTTTGTTCTCATGATTCAATTCTACGTTTTATGATGCTATCGATGCTTTCTGGCCCTAACAATGCAAGGGGGTGTGGCTCTGAATTGATTCTTTTTGTGCACTTTGATTAAGAAGGTCCCAATTTTTTCTTTTCTTTTTTTTGTTGCATATTTTAAGGCCCTTGATTCTGTAATTTGCTTAAACCATCTATCAAAAGCTCATTGCCAATAATGAACATTAACAAAATGGCACTTAGCTTAAACAACTCAATTTTTTATGTTTTACGACATGGTCATGTATGCCAAAGAGTACAATAGGATACATATAATAACACTCTAAATATTTCAGTGTGAGGCACTTTTTAATGATGTCACTTAAAACTTGGTTTATATTTTAATTTGCACATATGTCCTTTTCCAAGTTCAATATAAATTTTGATAAACAAGTTTATTATATAGTTCTGCTGTGTCGTATTAACCACCAACTTGATTCATCAAGTAGTTCTCAAATGAATCCACGGGTGGAATTTCTTGGCACTTGGCATAATGGGGAAAGCATCTATGCAGTGAAAGATTAAATGAGTTTTGCCTACAACGACAAAGCTGGCCAGCTTTCTGGGGTCCATGGAATCCCAATCAAACTCAATATTTTTATGGGACATGGACTAGTACAAATAAGAGAAGATTTTGGTACCGAGCAACTAATTAATAAAATTTGTCAACGGTGTTCTTTTCTCACGTTTTGGTTCTGTAGAAACTTTTGTGGTTTAAGTGGACTCTTTCTATTTGTCTCAACAAAGGTGGTGAGTGGTGACCACCATATTATAATCACAAGTTCACAACCCCTTCCATGCTTTTCTAGCTTTCAACTCAAAGTGCTTTCCGACCAATCATTTATCTCCCCCCTCTAAGGACATCCTGCTTTTATTTAAATGTTTGAATGAACTGGCAGCATCTTTGCTTCAATCTTAAGCTCCTTTTTAAGTGTCATGCTCCTAAGGTTTCACACTTGTTAATAACTTCTGTCAAGGGATATTTATTTATCTTGATTTCTCAAAGTAGAGAGAGCTTCCAAAATGGGAAGACAACCTTGTTGTGATAAGGTTGGTTTGAAGAGAGGTCCATGGACTATTGAGGAAGATCACAAGCTTATGAACTTTATTCTCAATAATGGCATCCATTGCTGGAGAACAGTTCCCAAACTAGCAGGTAATTAGTTAATTTATTAGAAGCTGTGTTCACATGTTGTACATTTGATTACTTTGCATTAAAAGGGTATGATATGTATATCTAACTTGGTGCATTTTGCATGTTGTTGAAGGTCTTCTAAGATGTGGAAAGAGTTGCAGACTCAGATGGACTAATTATCTGAGGCCAGACCTTAAGAGAGGTGGCTTCACAGAAATGGAAGAGGATCAAATTATAGAATTACATTCACGTCTTGGTAACAGGTACAACATGTGTTTCTGAATTGTCACTAAGCCAGAAAAATATTATCGTAATTAAGATTATGTGGTATCTCTAAATCAATGCCATTGGATGGATAATGTATGTTTACAAGGTTCTAACACAGTGAAACACATTTTCAGATGGTCTAAGATTGCTTCACATTTTCCTGGGAGAACAGACAATGAAATCAAGAATCATTGGAACACAAGAATCAAGAAAAGGCTGAAACTTCTTGGTCTGGACCCTGTGACCCACAAACCAATTGAACAAAAGGTTCATACTGATAAGAACACAAATAAGACCAACCCACATTCTGGAGGGTATGAAGAAAATGTGGAGATTAAATCCTTGGACAGTGAAGGGGCCAAAGAAATGACAGGAACAGAAGGGGAAAGAGAAGAAAACAAGGTGACTTGGGATGATACCTCTGAACTTTTAAACAACTTTGAAATGTTATGCTCACAGTTGGACTTGGGATCATGGATGAGCCAAGAAACCAATACTAGTACCAATTCTTTATGTAGTTCATCTGTCTCTATGGATGAAACTAGCCACCTTTCTATGGATGAGTCATCTTACATACAGGAAAACTCCTTACAGCAATGGGTTGATAGTATGGATTCCATTCTCTCTTGGGATGGTTTCAATCCTTTTGATCAAGACATTTTCTTCTTGGAAAATAGGCAATAAGCATAACCTACTCATATAAACTACCCCAGCTTTTACAATCTCTCGAGCAATAAAATGTTACAAAAGTTAAATATAGAGTATATTAGTGACACTTTTATCCTTGCATTTTCTTGCTTTTTAAAGAACCGGTACTTAATGTGATGATGATTACATGTTGAATGTGAATTTGCTTTTTGTAAATGACTGTTCCTTAAATGTATTGCTTGGATAGAGCTCCTCAACACCATACTTCAGTCCCACCACATGTGGGGCTGAAGACCAGAGAGCATGATAAGATCATCACTTTTTCGTGTCTCCTCTAACTATTGGTTTTATCAAAGTAGTCACACTGATCATCATGAAGTGTCCCACCTTTTCTTCAAATATAGGTAATATTAGAGTTGTAGTTCAGCATAATATGGAGTAAAAACATAATCATAAAAAAAAATATGGTGTAAAAACATTAGATACATCTTATTAAATATTTTACATTCCTTAAAAACATATATTAAATATTTTTTTATGTTTATGATATAATAATTTTTTATGTTTAATTTGATATATTATTGTCAGTACAAAATTTTTTATATTGTCAATTAAATATAATTTTTAAAATAATTATTTATTCCAAAAAATTAATATTTTTAATTATATAACAGTTCATGGTTAAATAAATATGTAAGAAAAAGGAAAACTCTTCCATTATTAATTAAACTTTTTTCTTTAACTTTTGATTATAGGTAAACAATAAAAAATTGTGTTTAAAACATATTATGTATACTAAGTTATTGGGTTTTAAAATAATTAATCTTAGATAAAATAAATTTAAAAAATTTATGATGGTTTTATATGTTTAAAAATAAATTGTACATATCGTAATGATGGTTTATGGTGGTGAAAGTAGCCGTATGTCCATATTAACATATAATATATACACCAAAAGCTCCTTAAATAATTAAACATGTTGGGACAAATTGATGACTAGGTGCAACTTTAAGATGTACATTACGCTGCTTGCTTTAAAAATCATTTCTTTAATTGAAATCCGGATTTAGATAATTGTGAATGAGTCGTGACAACAAGCACTGAAAATGATTGATGCACAAACTCACGTTTTAATCTACATGCATGGATCTGTGCATAATCGTGTTATGGGAAATAACAAGGAACATGAGCTACACGATGGAATAACGTTTCACATTTGCATTGCTATTAATATGCATAGCACTATCCCACAGTCAACGATTAAGCACCATTAAATATGAATCGAAGCCGTGGTTACACAGTACGCATAGCCATATTTAGGGACATAAGAAGAGTTCTTCATCATAAAACTTTTAAGTGGTGTCCAAAAAGTATCAAGGGTGAGCTCCTAACTAAAAGGAAAGCAGAAATTTAATTACTAATCTTGGAACCCATCTTTCTCATTCTAAGCATTCATAACATATATAAAATTTAAAATAACTTTAAGAAAATTTAACAGGTCTAATTAATTATTTATTTATATATTGTTGAACAATATTTTAAATATGGTTCGAATTTTAGAGTTCAAGATAACAAGTCATTTTATAGTCTTTAATAGTGTTAACCAGATTTTAAATTCGTACAATGTATGAATTCATTTAAATTATATATTTTTATATTTATATTTAGTATTTTTTTAAAATTATGTTTAAAACTAAAAATATCAATTTTTAAAATATTTAATAACATATTATATATAATTACATTGGAATTACATTATATTTTTAATTGAGTAGATATTGTCTTAAAAAATATTAAACCTGTTAAGAAAATTTATTTTTTTCTTCATGTAATAATAGTGATATAATACTTATAAGAAAATGTATAAATTAAAAATATAATAAATTTTAATTAATAATTATTTAAATTTAGTATTCAGGTTCATAATTGTGAATATTATATTTATATATACTTCAATTGTCTATGATTAATAATTTTTAATTATATTTATTCTAAAAATTAAAAAGTTACTTTAAAATATCATTTTGAAATTATTCATTTTAATTATTTGATATTTTGAAGTTTTGAATTAGTTAACTTAATTAAAATTTAGATTAAAGACTCTGTACCAAAGTAAAGAGATTTATCTATATTATTATTATTATTATTATTATTAATTTTTTCTATAATTTTAATTTTATTACTATTTACGATTTACAGTTATTAATCCATAATCTCTTATAAAAATATTTATCTATTAGGATTATTATATGTTTCAAATTTTATATTTTATAGTTTAACTATTATAAGTATTATTTATTTATAAAAATTATGATTTATATGTGTTATTATATTTTTTAATATTATTACATACTACTTTTTATATGTTATCATTTTATTATTTGGAGTAAATTAAAAATCATTTTATATCTATCACACATTATGAACATTTTGTATTCTTTATTATCTATATTTATAAG
>JAMLFT010007837.1:0-14365 GCA_026544285.1 Pachyrhizus erosus | reverse complement strand
TTGAAAAATATAAAATCATTTTATTTGTAGAAAAAAAATTATAACACAAAAGCATGTATTTGATATTTTGAAGTTTTAAAAATTATAAAATTCATTAAATCAATAAAAAAATATTTTAATGATGATATGTTTTACCTACTGCTTTTATCTTACTTGTAGCAAAAATAAATTAAAACACAAAAACATGTATTTAATATTTTAATCTTTAAAAAATTATAAAACTCATTAAATTAATAAAAGATTTAATGATAATGTGTCACTTATTTCTTTTTTTTATATTTAATATATATTTTGTGAATATATAAGTTTGGACCTTAAGCCTCATTAGCAATAAAAAAAAATCCTCTAAATATGAAGGTGAGAAATTTTGTTAGTGTAACCAATTATTATAAGTTAAATCTAACATAAAAGTGTGGTTCATCACATAGGTAGGAAGATTAGTAGTAAATAAAAAGAAATATGAGGTTGAAAAATTTCCAAAAAAATACTTTTATTGAAAAAACTCTCAAAAATATTCTCATTGAAGACCGGCTCCTAAGAGTTATATTATCTTATATATAGAGAGAATTATGAGTATTTATTTAAAAATAGTAAAAATATAAGGACTATAAAATAATCTAACTAAAAATTTTCGTGAAAATCTTCATCGTCACGTAAGATAGCAACGTTTTTCAGGTACAACTTTTGAGATATAATGCTTGGATCAAAATATAAAAAACTTTGGAGAGATAATGCTGTGTTCCTAATGGACAATGAACGAATGTAACGTTGACAGATCCAACTTTTCTTTTTATTGATAAAAGGTGGTAAAAGGAGAGGCATCTCCAATTTCATAGAGGAAAGCAACATCATATTTCTTTGAAGGTTATCTCAGGAGAATTTTAGTGGTAATTCACATCAATAGAAAGCATAAAAATTAATTCTTTTTACCGTTGTCTTCAAACTTTTTACATTATTATTATTGAATATATATTTTTTAACTTGAAGTAAGGGTCAATAACTAACCTTTTTAATGTATTGAAATACATATAAGAGATTGACATCTCTTTAAAGATATATTCCATACCAGCTCACACCATAATATAATTATGATAAAATATATTTTAGTATTTATATTTTTATTAATTTTTATTTTTAGATCTTAAACTTTTATATAAAATATTTTAGTTTTTGAACTTTAAATGTATTTTTTATTCTTAAACTTTATATAATATATATTTTTTATTTCTTAAACATTATATAAAATATGTATTTTTAGTCTCTTTTTCTATATATTTTATAAATTTTAGATGTCAAAATGTTTAATGTAAAAATTTGAAAATTAAAAATAAAAATTTATAAAAATATAGAGACTAAAAATATATTTTATCCTTATAATTATTGTAACGTCCTTTTTATTCATCATATTTTATGAATATTTGTTCTAGATATTTTATTATATTATAAATGTTTAAAACTAGTCTTGTTAAAGGTTACAATTTAGCAGAGATATACTATCAACATCATATTTGAGTAACTATAGTATTTCATTCAATAAGATCAAGTCAAGTTATCATTACATTATTCCAAAATAGTTAACTAGTACATTAAAAAAGTAAGAGTTTAAGATGACCAAAACATTTATATTTCTACAAACATTCTTAGCCCGAATGCTTCGAAGGGTCTTCTTCTTCTAAGGATTCCTCTTCTTTATCTTGACCATTTTCTGAGACTGAACCTATGGATGATTCTTGGCGTAAAGGGGGTTTGAGTGCATCAATGTACTACAAGAACATCTGGATGAACACTTATGAATTTAGGTGATAGGTTTGGGATAGGATTACTAAGATGTCTATGTGATGGAACTCCTTGAGACTATGACGTTTGGAGGTCTAAAAACAAATTTGACATAACCCATGAAGGTATCGTCTCCATTGGTCCAATCATGCGTCAATCGTCCTTTTACGAGTATTATCGTCAAATAAAAAAAGGGTTGTAATTCGTCCGTCATCTGTATCTGAAATGTAAGGTTGTAGGAGTGAGTCATATATCCTTAATACATACAAGTAGATTGTTATCTTTAGCTATTGTAAACACTCAGTTCACCATAACGTGCCTAATTTTGGATTCTACTCGATTTAGGACCCTTCGTAGCCTCCATTACTCCTTTCTCCAGGAGGACTTACACAAGTGTGTCAAAAATAATCCAAGTTTGCATTTTGGGTTGACGGTCAGAAGTGCATATCCTGCCTGGTATTGGGTCCAAAATACTCTCAACCGAATATTAGTAATGTTTCCTTTTGTCAAGGACACCAAGCTGATTCTATGACACACTCTTTACTCTAAGCAGTTCATAACTTGACACCTTATCTATCTACAAGGACTCACCAAAGCCTGTGTACATTTCTCAAGTACCTTCTATGGTCAACCCTTGCAATCTCCAGTCTTATTTCTCACTCATTAGGGTTTCTAACCCATTTGACCTTCTTTGCTTCGTTCATCAATCTTCCTTGGTACTAATGTTGAGTTCTATGATATCATTGGATAGCATCCTTTTCCATTTTTACTTTACAAATCTTGCATAAATTTTATTCAACCATTGTTTGAGAGTTTCTCAATTTATCTCCTATCCTAGGGTTATTTCTGTAATTTATTGTCTCAAAGAGACAGTTGTCATTACTTATGGATCCCTCTACTATTAGTAGGGGTAATAAACTTCACCCTTACTATCAATACAGACAACCATACAATATACGAAAATTAAAATTATAATTAAGATCATAACAATCAAATAATACATATTATAATAAAAAATGACAAGATAGGAGCAAAATGATCTTTTCCCAAGATCCTTATATTTGTATTCAAAATTATCTTTCTTCATATTCAAATTTGATTCTATCTTTATTTAACTAATGAATATTTCAATTTAATAGAGAAATTATTCAATTTTCAAGAATGATGATCAGAAAAAAATATGAAAAAGGCAAAGTCGTCGTTTTTAGTTATTTTTCACTATAATTTATTTCTCTATTTTCTCCTCTCATTTTTTTATCTATTTCTATTTCATTCCACTTTGGATAATTAATTAAATGTTAGAATTTAAATAAAGATTTATTCATAAGTCAAAAGAATAATTCTAAAACAAGAGAAGGGGTGAAATGGTCTTTTCCTTACTTATTTTGTTTCTTTTCCTACTTTTCCTCTATGGATTTATATTTTTCTATTTACTATTCTAGCTAGGGTTATTTTGAGTTAAATAATTTAAGATTTCTTTTTTTTTTCTATTTGCACCCCCATTACACTAAACTCACCCCCCTTCTCTTCTTCTTCCTCAAACACTTTCCCCCCTCTTACTCTTTGTTTCTTCTTCTCTTTTCTTAGTTTCCCTTTGTCTCTCTTTCACTTAACTTTCTCATTTTCCTTTCCAATATTTCCTAAGTTATCCCCTTTACCCAAAATATCTTTAAATAACAGAATATCAAATTCCTTCGTTTTTTGTTTTTCTTCTTCATCGGATACTCCTTATATAGCAACCTCTAACCACGTTTCTTGCTTTATTTTATTCACCTAGCATAGGCGTAGCTATCTGGAGCGGAACTAGACCCAAGAGTAGATCATGTGTAGTGGACGACCATGGCAGCTCATGTAAGAAGTTGAGTGAGCGGCTTCCATGGTGGTTCGCATTTTCGAAGTTGGTTTATGTACATTTTATTTTCATAAATCCTCAACGATGGCCTAGTGGTCAAATAGAAACCCTTGTATTTACTTTCTTAACCGCCTTCCAGGTCATGCCTTTGAATCCGTCCCCCAACATTTTTCCTATTATTTTTGATTTTTCCAAAAAGCAACACTGAATACTTTCCTTTGCCGTTTTAATAATGCTAATGGGCTTCAACCCAAATGGTTCAGCGCTTCCCTCTCTTACTTCAACCACTGGGTTCGAGCCCTAGCCTTGCCTCTTTTATTTTCCTTTTCTTTTTTCTCATTTTCTTTTTCTTTTTAATTTTTGTTTTAAATATTTAAAATTATTATTTTTTATTTTTGATTTTTCCTAAATTCTTATAAAATTGTTTTATATGTTTCTTCTCCTATTCATAAATTTTCTTTCACCAAACATTTATATTATTTTGATAAAATTTATTTATTTCATTTATCTAAATTTGTATTTCATTAATATATTTTTATTTTTTAACTTCTAAAAATTTAGATTTTGATTCTCTAATTTTTATTCTTTTTTTCTTTTATTATATTTTTTTATCTAAAAAATCTAAATTTAGTTTCTATTTAAACTCAACTATTTCTATTTATTTATATTATTTATGTAAACTTATTTTTCACTCTACTTGGCTAATTATTATTTCTCTCTCTCCATATTATCTTCTAGATAATATTTCTCATAATATTTGAAATTCTAATCTTATTTAAACTATACTAAAACATTTAAATGAAAAAAAAAATTCTAATTTAAGAATTTATAATTTTATTATATTAAAAGCGGGATGTTACAATTATTATGATATTTACTACCAATTGAAACATCCTATTTTGATTACCTTTATGAAAAACCTTTGAGATTGTGTTTAAGTCAATTAGAATCCAGGTTGTTATTTAATTTTTCAAGCTATGTTGAAACACAAATGATATAATGAGGCATAAACTGTTCATAACAATATTGTAAGTACTTATTACTATAATATAATTATTTGTTAGTATCGCTATTAAAAGAGACAATAAGTTATGTGTGCATAGTATAAAATAATTGTACATTATATAATTATAAATTATCATGTAATATAAGTTTATTGTTATAATGATTATTTTAAAAATTATATCGGCGTTGACTTTTTGATTAATGGATTGTGTAAGTGTAGTTTTGATTCACTTGAATGATGAACAAAAACAATTTCTTGATATTACTATCCTTGAGTACTTATATGTAATATCTTATACAAATTAGTGAGAATATGAATGATCATGAAATTTATATTCGTATGTACAATTTTTTTGCCTTTTAATAATTATTTTAAAAGTTCAGATTGTAAGTTGATATATAAATTAGTGAGACAAAATTATTTTAGATAATGTGAGACTTTATTTTTTGAAATATCCTTTAAAATATAACAATAAGTACATAATCATTAAATTTTTAAAAAAATTAGAATATTTGATTCTTAATTTGAAATACTTTCTAACACTAATGTGTGTGTGAGAATGTATATATTTATATAACGAAAAATAATAAAAAATATTTAAAAACATATAGTTTTAAAATTACATATAAATATATTATTTATTTATTTAAATACTTCAACTGAAGTAATTGAGGTCATTCTAGACAGTCCAATTCATGTCATGAGGAATGATTGAACTGAAATTGATAATAGATGAGTGAATCATCAATTGCAAAGCACATTACATACACCTATAATAGAGAATCACATTTCGGACAAAAGTAACACATAGCATAATTGTTTATATTTCACATTAAATGACAAATGTTGTTTTTATAAAATTTGTCTTTATAAGTGCTTTTATAGAATAAAATTTAAATTTTAAAATAATATCAAAATTTATTCTAGTCTACGAACACTTAGACCAATAAATTAATCATGTGAAACAATTTTCTTTCATTTTAAGTTAGAGGAAATCTGTGGAAACTTACAAGCGTTTATTTTATGACATTTGCTTACATTGGACGCATATATGTTCATGATTCTACCTATAAATCTTATTGCTCTTATTTTATTTATTGCTTATAATTTATGTTAAAACAAAAGCATTTATATCTCCTTTTACACTGAATGCTTTTGCATGCAATAATGTGAAGTGGGCTTCGTCATTCATCAAACACTGTCCCCTTTCCTTTAGTGGAATTCATTCCTTAAAGCAGAATAATGCAGTACTGAAAATGTATTAGCAGAATCCACCACTTTATTTTTAAGCAAAAATGGGTTGTACTGTTTTTTGTTTGTTTGAAAAAATAGTTGTACTTGACGATTGAATTCTAATTCCAAATGGCATAGTGTAGTACAGAGTGCGAATCTATTTCAGTACTATCTTCAGATTAAAACAGTACGACAAATGATAGAGAGAGAGAGGTAGACAGTAGATAACCTAATCCAAGTGCAAAAATTAATGAGTGGTTGTCACCAAAAACAATTAAAGAGTGGCGTAATTACCTTTATATTGAAGGAACTGAGAGGTAGGTCGGGTTAGAATAAGTGCTTGAGAGAGAGTACAAGTGAATTTGATATAAGAATAAAATTTTGAATATGTATCCAACTTTAGGTTGGTATGGTCGAGAGAAGAAAAATATAGTAAATAAAAATAAAAATGACAAGTAAAAATAGGTATAAAATAAATAAAAACTAAAAATGTTAGTTGAAAGAAGTAAAAAGGATATGAGAAGAGAGATAGAAAGATTAATAAAAATAAATAAAAAATAATATAGAGTTTTATTAGTTTGAAATTATTTTTATTTTATTTCTTTTTTTTAAAATAGTTTAAAATATTTTCATCCACCCTTCTTTCTCTTGTTGCTTATACCAAACATAGGATTAATTTGATTTAATTTTGATGGAAAAACATGTTTTAATTACATTTATGTTTTCCTTTACTTATAAAAATGGAATAAAATACATCCTTTAATTTTTGTAATGTTGTATACTTCCAATTTGGTTTTTATATGTAAATATTTATTAAAATATTTATATATAAAAGCCCTAAATCCTAAATATTTATTAAAACAGTCTCTATACATATAAATATTAGTAATTTGGTCGTTGCTTTCATGATGTTGTCTATAGTCTTATGTTGACTATTATCATGTTATACATTTTTAATTTAACTGTTATACATAATACAATCTTAATATAGTTTTTTTTTAGTCTTTTAAAGATTTTAAATTTTTTATTTTAGTTCTTATTTTCAAATAATAATATTAACTGATAGTATAACAATAATTTTGATAGTCTAGTGACTTATTATATTTTCAAGAAGTTTGACAAAACAATTGCATATAAGTAAATTGTATTTTTAAATTCTTATATATTTAGAATTAATGATGTTAAACTAATTAATGACATACTTAAAAACATGATTTCGAAAAAAAATTACATCTGACTATTTTGTCATAACTCTTTGTTGATGATATGACTAGTCAATGGAATATTATCATCGTTGTTATATTATTATTTAACGATATTTCTTAAAAATAAAGACTAAAAAAATTTAAAACTAAAATTAAAATAAAAATATTTAAATGACTAAAATAAAAAATTCTTATTTTTGGAACTAAAATATTATTTAAATTAATTAAGAATATATACGGGAGTTAATTGTTGTTAAAAACAATGTCATAACGTAGGCTAAACTACTAACATTCCCATGTATTAGGATAAATTTAATATGTTTTATGTATAAAAATCAAATTAAAAATATGTGACATGTATAGAGACTAAAATTTTAATATGCTATAAATTTGAATCAAAATATGTACCTTTTATAAATTAAAAATTCAAATCATAAAAATCATATTAACTATAATTATTTTAATTAATATAATTATAATTATGTATTTATATGTCATATTTATTAGTTGATTAGTTTATTCAAGAATATGTTATACATATATAAAAACTTTAATATAAAATAAGGTTTACGCAGACTAATAGTTAAGGTAAAAATTTTCAGAACATTTTGTTTTTAATTTTAATATTTTTAAATTTGAGTTAAAATATGTACTTGTATTATGAATTTGAATATTCAAATAATGAAAATCATATAAATTATAATCACTTTAATTAATATACTTATGCATTTATATGAATTAAAAATGAAAATCATTTATCTTTTCAAGGGAGAACAAATCGGAGGTGCCACCAAGAGACATTTTCTTAAACTTAATTTGTATTTAGATGACTTTATATGTTAATTTCAATCTTTATTGTCTTTCAAAGGAGAGAGAGAACAACCTTTTCTGACTTATGAAGGGATAAAAGAAGTGAATGAGATTTTGTGAATGGAGTAATATTTTTTTTTTATGAATTTTAAGATAATCTAGATTTAATTTAAGTTAAAATTAATTATGCTGATAAAATATTTATCATAAATTATATGATTCATAATAGTGACAAAAATAATTTAACTTGATAAACGTAAAAATTTTATGTTGAGATTATAAAACGTTGAAATTTAAACTACTAAGAAAATAGTAAAGAGAAAATCATTTACGCGGAAGATATTTTAATTTCATGTTGAGACGTGACATAATTTACATCGATAATTTTGTATTCAATTGAAAATAATAAATATATATCGTAAACACACACACACTATATACATTTGAGTGATTTAAACAAAATTTAATTTAAAATTAATGTTTTTTGTAAACTTTTTGTATTATTCAAATGAATTTAGATTTAAATCTAAAACTGATTTTGGATTAGATCAAAACTAATAAATATAAGTTTTAAATTTTGGATGATTTACTTACAATTTATTCATTGTCTTTTAAATTTTTAATTTATTATTTTATTTGTATCAACTTTATAATTTAATTATGAATTGCTGATTTTGGGTATGAATAATTTTAATCAAAATTTAATTTGATTTGTGTTAAAATATTATTTACTGATATAATTGTTTTTCATTAATGACATTGGTACTAGAATGATTTTACAAATTCAAATATTTTTGGAAGAAAGGAATTATTGTAATGATCATGTGCAAAATCCAAAAATATAAAATAAAAATGGCATATTAAAATAATATAATCAAAAAGAAGAAAAATAAGGACATGTTTGAAGTGATTGTAATTTTTTTTATTTTTAGTATTCAAATATAATTTTAAAAATAAATATATCTTTAACAAAAATTGTAGTTGAAATGATTTTTAACTCAATTTCAAAATATTTTTGTATTCATTTTCAACATCAAGAAAAATAGTTTTGAGAATTTAATTTTTAATTTTAAAAAATACATTCTCACTACTTTTGACCATGAATCTTTCCATCATCACTTACTACCCACTAACACCACCATCCCGCCACCACCACCATCTTCACTATTGTTATGGTTATCATCATTATTGTCTTTACCACTACCTCCCTAGTCACTACCATCACCATTAACACTAACACCAACCCCATCCTCATCAGCAACACTGTAACGACCTAAATTTTTACTAATATAAATACACACATAATTATCAAAGATACTTTCATTCATTAATTAACATAAGTTCACATAAACGCTACGCTAGTTTTACATTTTGAAAGATAAATTTAAAATTCATCTCTAGGATTTTTTGACAGATCTTCCTCCTCAGATGATTATGCTTGGTCGCCTCCTCCTAGGGTGTGAGGGAATCCCAAGAGTTGATTTTGAGACTCGAGGAGGTTCCACCTGAGTCAGAATTATTAGAAGATCTATTTGTCCTAAAGTTGTAGGGGCAAAAGATTATGTTGGAAAGAAAGTAAAACAAACATATTCAGTATATGTGTATAACTTATACAATGAGTCTTTAGTCCATCATCCACAAAGCAGTGTAATGGACATATGGAATAAAGGACGAAATTCTTTAGACATCTTTACCTAAAATGTTAGTTGTAGGAGTGAATCTCCAATTCTTTTAATAAACGTATCATATTGGCGTACCTGTAATCGTAATTTCTTAACCTTATCGTATCGAATCCTATTTATTAGTACTAACGATTGGGATCCCTCATTGTCTCTTACTACTAACTCCCAAGGACTTATGCGAAACGTGACATTAACCCATAAGTTGCAATTTATTTGGGTGACGATCAAGAGTATATATCTTAAGCTAATACTGAACTTAGATACTCTCCACTAATCTTGGTAATGCTCTACTTTTTCGGAGTTACCAAGTCAGGTTTGTGACTCCTTAATCTAGGCAGTTCACAAACATAGTGCCTACACATCCCAAGGACTTCCACAACCTACATACATTTCTCAAGTACCTTCTATAGTCAACACATTGCATTTCTCCATACTTTAGTCTCACTTATACCATTATTTCACCTTTACTTCCATCAATCAAGTCTCATGGTACCAAATCCTTAGAATTTTCATAATTGGAAAATTCCCTCTTTTTATCCACTCTTATTTTTGTTTGACCATTTACTAATTCACCATTACTGGTTCTTCCTTGGTCTATTTACATTGTGGGGGATCTCTTATTTTAAAGAGACTTATTGATTATATTATCCATTAAAATGGGGTTTCAAAATATTAAACTCTTCTTCCCACTAAGATTTATTCATCATTTTGTTCTTTACTTAAGTTTCTATTAATATTTACAAATCAGGGGCATTTTTGTCTTTCATGAAAAAAATATATCAGACTATTTAAGAAATCTTGTATCATAAATAAAATTTTGGATTAGAATACAAATTTAAGTTTCTTACCAATTGTAAGGATAGAAATCTGATCTAAGATTAGATTGGTTACATTTTTGTCCTAAGGAAAAATGGTAATT
The DNA here is from genome assembly GCA_026544285.1 of Pachyrhizus erosus. Classification (NCBI taxonomy): domain Eukaryota; kingdom Viridiplantae; phylum Streptophyta; class Magnoliopsida; order Fabales; family Fabaceae; genus Pachyrhizus; species Pachyrhizus erosus. The sequence continues at coordinate 3,882 of JAMLFT010007837.1, read as the reverse complement.
TTTACATATAATAATTCATTTATGGGCCTTTGTTCCTAAATGTAATTTCCAGATGGATAAAGTTCTTAAATGCATAGTCTTTAAGGGTTTCTTTGACCATTCTCAGGGTTACAAGGAAAGTTTTTTACATAAATCTTGATTTTTAGACCTAAGGGCTTTTTGGTTATTTTTCACAAAATATGTTGGTAGTGTTTCCTTTACTTTTCTTACCCTAAACACCCTCTATAATATTCTAACATCACAAAATTAGTTATTTCAACTTAAACTAACATAAAAATCCAAATTTCTATCATAAGGGCATTTTAGTCATTTATGAAATTGTGTTCTTGGAAAATTTTCTCATCCTTCTTAAAAAAATTTATATAGACTCTAACCATAATAAGAGGAGTCTAGACCATCCTTCTTGAATTTATAATGCTCTAGAAGTGCTAAAAATTTATTTTTAAATCATAGGAATATTTTGGTCATTTTAAAAAATTTACCTTTTCAAAATTTTATTTTTAGATTTTTACCCCCAAAATTTTAAGATACCTTCTATTTTATGTCTCAAGGTACTTAGGTTGTTTTCTAATAATTAAAATGGCCTAGAATGATAAAAAAATTTAATTTTATCTCCTAGGGATAAAATGGTCATTTTAAAAATATAATTTTATTTTCAAGGATTTTAAAATTTTAGAAGTGATTCTTAGACTATGGGCAGACTTACAATAGTTTCTTAAAGTTTCTCCCCAAATTTTATGAGCAAAACAAACTCAAATTTTCATTTTCTTTTACTAGGGGTATTTTTAGAATTTCCTTAAAAAAATTTAATTTTTATTAATTTCTTTGAAAAATAATTACCCCAATTTGTTCCCTACACTTTAAAATATCTTGTGATAAATTTTCACAGCTTGAAGAGATAAAAAAAACAGCATAAAATCAAATAAAACAAATAAGGATATTTTGGTAATTTTTTAAAGAGGGATATTTTAGTAATTTTACCATCATCTTCAACCTCTGACTTTGGTTTTCGAACTAGAGAATTGAATTTTTGGGATTTTGATTCCTTTCAAATTTTTGGCAATTAAATTGCCCATAACTCTTTAGCAACTAACTACGATAAAAACTCATCTCTTAATTAAACAAATCATGCCCGAAATAAGCCAATTAAATCCAAATTTACAGTGTTCGAAAACATGAACTTAAGTTTTCAATTCTGAAAAATTATGGTGTTTTAGAGGTTGAAATATTCAAAAATCCTAATTGAAACAATATAGAACAATTTTGTAATAAAATTAAGAAGAAAAAAAGATTCCTTCTACCTTAATTTGAAGTTTTAATTTTTTTTAATGAATGCTCGGTTTGTCTTTGCAAATTCTTGTTCCTTTGCTTATTTCTTTGATTTCTTAGTACCAACGAGTTTCTAGGCAGCCTATGAAACGTTTGGGGACTGGTTTGGGGTAATTTGGAGGTGTGTGGAGGATTTTTCAAAAGAATTGGAGCTTGCTGCAATATTGATTTCGAGCTTAATCTCCATGGCATTTTATAGCCATTCCAGTCATCCAAGATATTGTATTTTATTCACCTAAGCATAGGGTAGTTTTTCTTATAGGTTAAGTTGGGGTGGTGATTTTCAGAAGTTCTCAAAGCTTTAGGAAAATGTCAATGACGGTCCGCTTGGGGAAGAAGAAGACAGAGAAAGGATATAGGATTAAATAAATCCTAATTGTCAGTGATGGGCCTAGCCATCTCAATGACAATTTTTCTCTTCTAACTCTCCTAAGTGCCTAAAGAAGGCGAGTTTGAACCCAACCAACCCCCTTTTATTCATTCCACTTTTATTTATTTATTTGCTTTGTACTTTTATATTATTTAAGGCGCTAATATGCTACCCACGTGAGGTAGCTCAGTTGACAAGCATGGAGTGCTTCTCCTTGCCTTGGGACCGAATCCACTCTCTTCTCTTTTCCAATTTTCCTTTATTTTCTTAATTTCTTTTCTTTTTCTTGTTTTTATTTTTAACTTAATTGTTTTTGCTTCTAAAATTTCTAAAATTCTTCTTTTAATCTTTTATTTTATAAATTATGTATCACAATAAATTTTATTTTATTAATTTTATTATTAATAATTAATGATTTTAATTATAAATTTTATTTTTCTATTATTTAATTCTTTATTAATTGAAATTTTGATTTTTCTTTTGAATATTCTCAGAATTTTTATTATTCTATTATTATTAATTTATCATAATATTTATTTCTAATTACATATAAAATTTTAAATTTTACTAAGTAAATAAATAAATAAGAGTTAATTATTATATTTGAATTACCTATATAAATCTATTATATACAATAAATAGAATTTATATTCAAAAATTAAAAAGTAGAATGTTACAACCACCACCTCCCCATCACTACCTTTGCCATCATTCCTATCACACTGACACTACTACTATTATTATCATCACCACTACATTAATATTTTTTAATATTCTTATTATTTATTGATGTGTAATTTTTTGCTTAATAAAAATTAAACATAAGTTGTAAACAATATTGTTATATATCTTTATTATTATTTTCATAGTTGTATTATTTTTATTACTATTATTTGTATAATTTTAATTATTTATTTTTGTTGTAAAAAATTATATTTTTTATTTGTTATTATTTTTATTATTTTTTAGTAAGTTTAATTATTTTTATATGTTGATAATTTTTTATATTACATTATTTTACAGTGAAACAAGATAATATATAATGGTTAATTCATTTTATTTATATTTAATTTGTAACAACTTTTTAAAACTAAAAAAAACTGAAACTAAAAATTCAAAATTGATGTTAATTTTTTTAAAAAATTAAATTAAAAATAAAAAAATCATTCCAAACAGAACTTAAAAAAGTTATAACTTGATAAAGGTCAAATTTGATTTGAAATGTATAAAATTCTAAAATTTAAATAAATGAGAAAGATAATTTAAAACAAATCAAAGATATAACGATAATTAAATACAGAGGTGTTACTTGTCTGTATCTACTTAAGAAGCATCTTAAAAGTAGATAAAAAGAATAAAGAAAAACTTGATTTTAATCTTGACCTCCGTTATTATATTCACAGTCGTAGGAATCATTGGTAAAAAACATTAGACATTTTGGCAGAGTAATGAATGATTTTAAAGAAAGAAACTAGGGTTGGAAAGGAGGAAAGAAGGAAAGAAGTGAAATGACCAAACACACGTCATTTATTAACTGTAATATACATTTTAATATGACTATTTGAAAATAGGTTTTTTAAAAAATAATAAACAAAAATAATGATTTTAATTATGAAAATTTAAAAAACTATCTAAATACTTTCTTTTCAAGTCTAAAAACACACATAAAATTTTCTTGAAGATAAACCTGAAATGACTAATACCAACTGCTATAAGGAATTTTCTTCGAATATGTGTTATAAAACATATTTCCAAATACCCATATTAAAATTTATATTACATTTAATAAATATAATATTTATTGTTATGGCTTAGTCAATTTTACTTATAATATATAAATTATGATATTTATTATGTATATACTAAACATTAAATTCAAGTAAAATTGATGTCTATCTATCTATATCTATTTCTATATATTTAAATTCTATTATTTTGATGTTATTTTAAAGAATTAGCTTATAAAATATATTAATAAAAATAAAATATATTATTACAATATTAACAAATATTATGTATATTGTTTTATATTTTAATTTTTATATTTAATATTTTGACTACATTTATATTTAACAATATATATAATAAATATCATAAATTATTTAAGATGATAAGTAAAGAAAAAATTAAGAGATTAATAATCATTATTATTTTATCCACGTTTATCAATTTCCATGCAGTAT
>JAMLFT010007836.1:0-14366 GCA_026544285.1 Pachyrhizus erosus | reverse complement strand
TTAACATAAGTTTTACTAATATTCAAAAGGATAATTATAATAAATTTTAGATTCTTTTATTTATATTGTCCATTATTTATCAAATAATATGTATAATAAAAAAATATTCTTTAATTTAAAAGATTTACCTTGTATTATTCTTTTTGTGCTATATTTTAATAAGTATCAAACATACATTATATATATTATTTAGTAATAAGTGATTAATCTGAGTAGTGATAATCTGGTCATCCTCAAGTAAATTGTCAAGAATTCGAATCGTAATTCTTGTGTGGGAAGAAAATCTAATTAGAATGAGACAATTAACCTTTGATACCCTAAAAGAGATTAGCTTAGGTGGAAGACTAAAAGATATTTTTTGCAGTCGTATATATACAAAAAAAAAAAAAAAAAAAAAAAAGTGACCGATTTTGTTTTTTTTCTCATTTATTTTTTAGTATAAACTGAGCCTTTAGGTTGGCCTAATCTTATTATGCAGTGAATTTCAGAGAAAACAAAATTGATGATCTTTCTTCTTTTTTCTGTACGCGCCACCGCCGTAGACCATCACATGTTGTGCCTTTAGATTTGCAAACGAAAACAAATCTGCAAAAGCACTTTTCCAACGACAAAAAAACACTCAAGATCGGAATCAAGGCCTTATTTAGTGGTGCTGTTGAAAAGCTCATTAGATTTGTGGAAGAGAAGGGAAATTGAAAAAGAAAAGGGATAAAAAACGAAAAGATTTTAAAAACTGTGGGAGACCTATGGTACTTTCCCGCGCTAGAATTCATCACATACGAAACAAGTTATCTCATTAGACATTGTTTGGGATATTAGGAACACCAAGACTTGACATGCTCTTAACTAAGGATCACACACAATATCTCAAACGAATGTGCATTACGAGGACAATCTAGTTGCTTTAAATAGATAATATCTTCTTAAAATGCTATATAATGATGTCAATTGTGCTTGTAAATGAATTGGGTTTTTGTGTTAATTCACTCACTATCAAGTTTTGGACATATAATTTAGTTTGTTGTAAATGTACAAATGAATACAAACTATTTTATCATTTATTTCACAATTTTTTACTACTCAACATGGTCTTTTGATATGGCTTAAAAGAGTTTTGAAATTATTTTTTTCATTTTTAAATATAATTTAAAAACTATAATTTTCACAATTAATTTTTTGGTTTATCTTAAAAATATATATAGACTCTTTAAAATTAAAGTTTTAAAAATGAAATAAAAAAATTATAAACATAAATTTTAGAAAATAATTATAAGGAGAACAACTTGAGTGAAATATTAATCGATAACAACCTAAACAATGAAGGATAAGATATTAAAAAAAAATCAAATCAAAAAATGGAAAAAACTAACTTTCATCTCAAAGAAAACCAAAAAAATAGGGTAAAAAATAATAATAAAAAAGAAGAGAGACAATCAATAAACCTTCACTCTTTGTAACTTCAAAACTTTGAATTTTTTATATTAAACATTTTTTACTTTTTATTTATATTTTTTATTTTTATTTTAATTTTATCATGTTATATAAATTTAATTTCAATTTTAAATTTCTATAAATTAAGAGGAGCAATTCACTTACTTCAAAGAGAAAGCCTTTAGAGTTATTAACACTCATTTTTTTTATTTATTTTAATGATGCATAATAAAATACTTCTCTCCTTTCAAAATTATTGCAATTTGAGATTTTTAAAAATATCTCAAAATAATTGATGTTCTCCCTTTTGAATGAGATATTAAATTTTTTATTGTAGTTTTGTACTCTAATAAATATTATTATATTTAAATACTTAATAATATATTTATTAAAATTAAAAAAATAAAAATATTTTAATAAACTTATCATATAATAAATATTATTTTCTTAAAACTTATTTTTAAAAAATCTAAATATATGATTATTTTGACAAAAATAAATATATCATCCCTCATTAATTGTTCATTCCTAAGATCATTAATACTACTAGTGTCCTTGATAGTCATCCTTCTCATTCTTAACAATAATATTAAAAATAACTCTAAAAACTTGTTTTATAATAAGTGGGTCATCCTCTTAAATTAAAATAATTTAAATTTAAAATTAAATACATAATTAATAAAAAATAATTATTTACTAATAATTTATTGATTTGAGTGGAATTAAATTTGATGTTTTAACAAAATTTTGGATTGAATTGTTATCCATAAAAAAATAATATTATTAAGATAAAAGACCTCCACAATAAAAATTTTGTATCAATATTATGATTAATAAAAAAATTATTTTGATTAACAATTTATTTTATTATTTTTCTTAATTTAAAGTATAATCTTTAAATTTATCTGTATTTAATATAATAAAATATGTATTGTTAATAAAAAAAATACATTATATTCTCTTTAAGTAATTTTTGTCTAGTAATTTATCATTATCATTGTTAGATTTAGATCCACACGCCATATTCAGAGTTCACAGTTCAGGAATAAATATCTAATGTGAGTTTTCACTTTTCAGCAGAGAAGCCTCTCCGATTCCGGCACGGTTGGCGCCCTTGCATTTTTCGGCGGCTCTCCTCACCACCGACGTGAGTTGACGTAGGAATCGTGACGCCAACGGGAAAGCCTTCTCCGCCACGTGAGTTCGCTATTCCTTTCTCTTTTATGCCGCGAAAGTGTTGAGAATTTTAAGAATCTGTATATTTCGATTTTTATCTGTGAATGTCCTATCAATGCAATCTATGAAATTTTTTGTTCGTGATTCGATTCTAGCTGTCTAAAACGCTTCTTATTCTGTTATGGTTTTGGCTTTATTATATAAACATATATTCCGTCTTCTAGTGGATATACTTGCTGGCAACATTGGTGAATACATGATAACTTTTTATGGGGATTGATTGTTCTCCTTCAGACCTAGAAACTGTTTTTCGGTTATTATATTTATGTAAATTATCAACATCATGTCATTCCTTTCATGATTTGATCACACTTTAAAGTAGTGTGTAGTTGGATTATGTTTGTAAAATAGGTTAAAATAATGTAGGTGATTGTCAAAAAAAAATAATAATGTAGGTGGAGATAGGTGGCATATTTAGGTTGGAGAAGTTATTAAGTAGTCCCAAACCACTACAACACCACCTATCCATGGTTCTTACTTCTAACCATTCTTTATGTGATATATTCAAAATTTTCAACTTACAAAAAAGAATTAATAACATTCTCGATTATGTGTCATGTAGAAATTACTTAGAACTATAATGATCCTGTACAACTTAATAATTTCTCATTTGGATTGATAGACTTGCTGGCCTTTACATCTGGCATTCTTATGATGACAGGCCTATTGGCGAACTTATGCTAATTTGGCCTACTTAGGCTGATAAGCTTACTGACCTTAGACAGGCTTTTAGACTTTTCAAATAAGTTAGGTCAAGCCTTAAACAAAAGCCTATAACAAATAAGCAGGTTCCGTCAAGCTTTTTAATTTGGAATGCCAATTCTAGCCTAATCTGACCTATTTTTATCCTTCCTTGAGATGCGTTTTCTCATTTTGGCCCCCATTTCCTGTTGTTTTTGTAAATTTGTGTGTTTTTATGTTACTACTTTCTTTGATTCACCATTTCACCACTATTGCAAATTCTTTGTCTTTCTCATTCTACAAAAGCGCCGTAGCAAAGATTGGAACTTTCAACACCATTGAAATTTATCAACGTAAATACAATTATTCATTTGTTTCAAATCATCAATAATTTCTGTATTTTGGGTGCCGTGGACAGGTATGGAAGATAAAGATGAAGAATTGGCTATGCCAAGGGATGCAAAGATTGTGAAGTCTTTGTTGAAATCAATGGGCGTGGAGGACTACGAACCTCGTGTTATACACAAGTTTCTGGAGTTATGGTATCGCTATATTGTTGATGTGTTAACGGATGCCCAAGTGTATTCAGAGCACGCAGGCAAGTCTGAAATTGACTGTGATGATGTTAAGCTTGCTATTCAATCCAAGCTTAACTTCAGTTTCTCGCAACCACCCCCTCGTGAGGTAATATTAGTAATTTTCCATTTTTCAATCTTCTTACCCAATGGTTAGATTTTGTTTCACATCCAAAAAAGAAGGAAAATTAATTACATATTATATTTTTATTGTTGAATTTAGGCTGGTTGTGATTTTTCTGATAGAAAATGCAGGCACTCCTTCTCCCCAATCCTTCTATTTTCTGCCTTGTTTGCAGTTAAAAACCAAACATGTATTGCAAGTACCAAACTAATATGAGGAGGTTGGCTTGTTTATTTGCTACAACTTAAGTAAAATCCATTAGAAGAAAATTGTTCAGTTCTGTTAGTTTCTAATATTAAATTTCAACATATGGTATACAATAAAATAGGTAGTCAAGCTCTAAAGTCTACGCAAACTAGTTGGGTGTTTGAAGACTCGACTTGTAAACTCACAATAGTTCACTTTATATGTAATACAAATAGAACACTGCAAATTCAAAACTGGTGGACAAAGACAACGATAATGTGCTGGAACAAAATAGTTAATGATGAAATGAAGTACCAAGTGGATGTGGGTTTATTCCAAACTTCTGGAATCATGAAAACATAATATTTAACAATAAAAGAATTGCATGAGCCATGATGATTGGGGAGAAAATAAAACAAAGATGGAGAGGGGGACCTCATTGGAATGTTGCTGGGAGATGGAGATGGAGCCTGTGACTGTGTTCAAGTTAACTGGTTTCTGGATGAACTTCATATGCACTGGGTTTGTTGCTGTGAGATGGAGATGGTACTGGAATTGAGTTCACATGGAGATGTTTCTTGGAGGAATCTCGTTCACACTGAGCAGCCTGAAATCTATACGAGGCAGAGAGTGTTCTTTGGAGGGTGGAGTAGCTCGTGCATGATGGAAAATTAGAATGAAGGCCTAACTTCTAAAACACAAAGTTGCACAAATTTTGGCTCAGATTATTGAGTTTGTTCTAGACTGCGACCCTGACCAAGTTTGTACGAAACTATGAATCTACTCAAGTCTGCCCAAGTTCGTGCAAGAACGAGTTCTCAAGCAAGTTAACTCAATTTCCTTACCTTGAATCATTACCTTGTATAAATTCAGAGTTAACTTGTGGGTGTGACATTCATGGTACTAGGACCTGTGCTACATAATTATAAACAATTAATTCGTTTTCTAAATAATCATACTGGATTATGAAAGAAATTGTATGTAATTCATTTGTGTCTTCTTTTCTCTTCTGTGAGGTCTAGCTTTCTAGGCCTCTCCTTTCTGTATTGCTGTTTTATTACTAGCCTGAAGAAATTAGTCTTGCGTTGAAGTTTTAATTCTCAGTCGTATGGAAATTATGGCTGAGACTGCTTTTTGGGGGGACAGGGTTATCACTTAAATTTAAAATTTTCTAGAAAGTAGAAATTGCTGAGATTCGTTTTGTTAGTTATGATATGGTGAAATTTGCTTGCTTGAAAAGATCCCTGTCTCTTTGGTGACCCCAATACCATCTGCTCTTTTCCTTCAAGCAATAGTATGTCTTCCTGAAAGATAATATGTTTAATGTAATCACTTGACAGGTGCTTCTGGAGTTGGCTAAAAACCGCAACAAGATACCATTGCCAAAGACTATAGCAGGACCTGGAATCCCGCTTCCACCTGATCAGGACACATTAATCAGTCCTAACTACATGTTTGCCATTCCAAACCAAAGGTCCGCTGAACCTATAGAAGAAACAGAGGATGAAGAAGCTACTATTCCCAACCCATCTCAGGAAGAGAAGATAGACACGCAACAGAATCTCCATCAAAGAGTATCATTTCCCCTGCCCCAAAGCCAAAAGGATTAATTTTAAGTTCCATCTACCACGAATGCTTAGTCTAGCTCACAGTGGTAGTAATAAAAATCTACAAATTTTGTAGCTTGTTCAATTTATTCTTTGTAAAGTTCATTGGGTTCTGACATTGAAATAAAATGGTTTCCAAACGGCTCCTTGTGGTCAGAAGTCCTCGCGAACACAATGTTCACCTCAGCTCTATCTATTTTGGAACCATGCTAACTCTGAAATTCAATTCAATTTTGAGTATTTCTAACGAGATTTTTTTTATTGTATTCTGCTCACTTTTCTTAAATATCCGTTTTAACTTTAAGTGGACCTGTCTACATCCTTGTGATATTGATAGAAAATTTACCAAATTGTGTGTCATGATTTTTAGAATAGATTACACAAGTATTCTCTAATATTAAGTGAAATTACATTATTTTTTTATTTTTTTTTAATCATTACAATTATCTTTTTATAGGTTGAACTAGTGTAATGTTTAAAGGATATAAATATAATTAATATTTATAAATATTAAAAAAGTATCAATGTAATATATAAAAGAATGTTAATGTATATTTTTAAAAATTAAAGAAACTAGTATAAAAATAGAAAACATCATATGATGTTTTGTATAATTTATTATGACTTTATTTATAGGAATGAAGTCAATTATAAAATGTCACGCTATAACAATTGGATGTGACTACCCTCACATGTTTTTCATCTTGCTTGGCATAAAAACTTGCATAGGGTTTTAGACTGTGCTAACCTTATTCAGATATAACAATTAATAAATATTAATTCTGTTTTAGAACATGCTATAAAAGAAGTGCATTTTTTATAACTGAACAAAATGAACGAAATGAATTTTCCTGTTATTGGTCGTTGTAAACATTTCAATTATTATCTCTTCTTTCAACATATTTGCAAATATATTCTATCAATAAGGATATAATGTTGAAAGTCTGCCGCTCACGAGTGGAGTTTTACTGAATAATTTGGATCCATCTTACACATTATATGAATAGAAAAACCTGTTCGTATTCTTATTTACATTAAGATGATGATGATGATGCAACAAGGATATAATGTTGAAAGACTGCCGAAAGCTCATGAGTTGAGTTTTACTGAATAATTTGGATCCACCTTACACATTATACGAATAAAAAAAGCCTGTTTATATTCTTATTTAGATTAAGACGATGATGATGCTAAACAAATCGTACAATCTTTGTTGTTTGCCTAATTTATTTTACTTAATTGAATTTTAATTTTAAAGATTTAAAGAGTTTTTGTCCCATATGAAAATGTGGGATATATTGTGTGCAGACGTGCTATGCATGGATATGAAATAATCAAGAATCTGTTGTGTGACATGTTATTCCTCCTCCACCCAAGTTTGGCTTAGATTTTAAATTAATCTGGTCATCGGCGTCCAGCAGGACTTGATAGACAAGGATGATATAATATATAATGATAGTATGGTGATAATTTGTATAATGATACAGTATATATATAACGTATAAAAACAATCATAAATGTTTTGTATTTGTCTCAGTGATAATTTATTCTGTTTAAGAACTTGTTTGTGAAGTTGAATATAGCTATGTAATTTGTTCTGGCTGCATATGCTTATTGTGTAAATAATGCGAGATGAATCATATTCTGAAATATTGTTAGGGCAACTGATCTCACACATTTAATCATCATCATACTAGAAGATAAGAAATTTAGAGTAAATTAACAAAGCTCAATATTTTCTCATTAGAAAGCAATTTCCTAGTAATATTTTCAAACTCTGCTTTACAAAAAGAATCATCAAACTTTGCTTGAGGCCTCAAGCAATTCCTTGCAAATTCCAAACGCAAATTTTTGTATCACACTTTAAAAAATATAAACGAATACTAAAGCCATAGATCATAACAGCCATGATCTCCCCCTAACAAACCTAAACAAACAAGTTCAAGACAGAGCTGACAAATTCTTCGCTGGAGCAAGAAGAGAAACGGCACAGCAATCTGAGCTACAGAATTTCTTGTAAACTGCCCTAAGCTTACTTTCTGGAGCAGCAGCATGAAGGTTGACCATGATTTTGGCGCAATCCCTGACAGAAAAAATAAACCGAAGTCACTTCATGAATGTTGAAAAACACTATACCTAGTTGCATGTTCAAAATATTATTAACCTTAGTTGCTCCTCAGAGTAGCCTGTGTAGTGTTCTAAAGTGCTTGTCCAGTAAGGGGTCCTTCCAAGGGTACATCGAGCAGCAAATACAGCAGAAGCAGCAATCAGAGAAGGGCGATACAAGATTACAGTAGGATAATGCATTATTCCAAGTTCAGCAAGGAAAAACACCATGTTTTCAATCTACATTGATGAAAATTAAGGACATTCATCAGGGCATTTCACTTTGGATTTCAAAAAAGAAACCATTCGACCAACTACAAAGAAATATACCTCTTTGTCGGATGGAGTGGAGGCTTTGATATACCTAACCAAGAAGACATAAGGCGTCGGAACTGTTAAGTACCATTCAAGCTTCCTAAGGATTGTTTTCTCCATAATCAACACTTGTTCGCTAACATAAGCATTGTCTGATATGCACACATAGTCATTAACCTGTATACATGGAAATCGACACCTTGAGTAAGCACAGTTATTTTCCCAAAACATGATCCATAAATCATAGAAGAGAAGGGATTCCACCTCTGGTGCCCATATCTCTTCGTATTTGGAGGCTATCAGCATCGAGCTGATGCCAACCAGCTGAAGCTCCCTTCTAGGCACAGCCTTCACAGACAGGAACCGATCAACAATGTTCAGGGTCAAATATAAAGTTTCTGGCATGAGCTCAAATTTTCTATGCACTTCTATCAACCAGTCCACAAGGATTGATCTCATCTTGGCATTTATATCTGGCTGTGAACCCATGTAATCTTGCACACAGCCATCTTCCTGTTTCATCAAAATCAAGTGCATATATAACAAGTGCATAGAAAAAGGGAAGATAGGGGACAAACAAAGAAAAAGGCATAGAGCATTACTTCAGTCTCTTTGTAAAATTTATAGATATCATCAATATACTCCGCTGCTGCCAATTCATTGTCCATATCAGTTGCATCAATGTTCACTGCTAAATCCCTTGGGAGTCCACAAGCAGCCTGAGGTTAACAAGTTTTGTCGTTAGACAACAAACCACAATGTACCAGAAAAAGGGGACCCCAAAGTCCCAAACCACATTCCAAAAAATCAAGTCAAAAGGAACAACCTTGCTTCGAGCAGAGAGGACTGCACTGAAGGCCTTGGCATTTTTCCTGGCAGACTTTTCCCTTCCCTTTTTTCCCTTAACAGCTTGTTTCTCCTTTTCCACTGATTCATCATCAGAGCTAATGACAATCACTTCAGGGTCTTCTTTAGGTTTCTTAGCTGCTTCCACCATTTTTGCAGCAACAAAATTCTCAACACCAACCCTATCAGTTGCTACCACTGCAACTTTCTCCACTTCAGGGCTTGACTTCTGAAAAACATCCAGTCACACAGATTTAGAGACACTTCCGTTACCAAAAAGAAAACAAATTTCTTCACTGGTTTCTTTGAAAATCAGATAGGTAAAAAACTAAAAATTCGAAAAGGAGGGGAGGGGGACAGAGAAATTCAACCTTGTTCTTCTCTGCTGCGGCTTGTGCATTGGCCAATAATTGAGCACGAAAGTTCCTAGTAAAAAAGAAAATAGCAGAATTAGGCAAAAGAAACAGAAGAAAAATTATGAGATGCTAGAAAGACGAAAGCTTCAAAAAGAAAAAGAAAACATACCTTGTGACTGGCTTAGACACATTAATTCCATGGCCTTGTTTGGCCACTAGATTCCCAATATCCTGTAGAACCCTTCTGTTTCTTCCTTCACCACCCATGTTCTTCTGCTTATTCTCGCCAACTAAACCACACACAAAAATACAAAAAAGAAATTTCAGAAACGTATAAAAAAAAAGGTGAGAAAGAAGGCACAGAACAAATTTCGAAACTTTATCCCAACAAATCTTAAAACCATATACCCAAAGAAACATTTAAATATTCATTAATGTCAGCAGCAAGAAAACAATAAATAGAACAAAAGAAAAAAGAAAAACCATTGATGGGTTGTTCCGCTCTGGAAGCCATAGTAACGTTTAGTTGCGGTTCTTGAAAAGTTGATCCAAAAACACCGCCGAGAGTCGAGAACAGCGACGACAGAAAACCCTGAAGACCACCGTTCCGCGCCTCTCCTCCGCCGCTTACGTCGGTTGTCGCCACCGCGGATTGAAGCACTGTGTTTGTTGGTGGCAACTCTTTTCTCTCTCTCCTTTGCTTCCACGCCGAATGAATGAAAGTATGAAACAGTGTGTTTCTTTGTTCCTTTGTGAAATGAAACGTTGTGGTCTACGGCTATGTTTTTTTATACGAGATACTCTCGCCTCCAACGGTCGATTCTATCTTCAATCTTAACCGTTGGATTTTCTCTCCCATCAACGGCTACTAATCCTTTACTCACTTTCCTTGCGTTTTTTATAGCCGTTACTCTCATTTCTCATTCCCTGAATTTACCCGCTCCTGCTTATCTTATTGCATCATCTTTTTTTTTTATTCCTTTTTTAATTCTTACCATCTCATCACTCTTACAAATTATTTACTAACCAAATAAATTTTTATTCTTTCACTTTATCTTTACTTTTGTACTTTATTATAAGGTTTATATAATATAGTTATCATGTTAGTGTTATGTAAGTGTCCTTTGATTTATTTTTAAATGAAATTAATTTTATCATTCCACCGTTTGCCACTTCGTTTCATTTTTTAATTACACACGATCTTCATTCTTTTTCTTTTTTGTATATATTTATTTTCTTCTTTGTTTAATTTAAGAAATAATAATTCACATGACTGAAACTTGTTACAAGATATGCCCTCTCATTTTTTTTTCTGATTTTAATTTTTTTTTCTATATTCCCAAAATTAAAAAATTGAACACCCGGTTTAGGGTTTTTTTTAATAATTTTTTTGTTTTGATTTTTTTAAATCCCTTTACAATAGAAGCCTCCCGAAAGAAGACATTTTTTAATAAATTTACGCTAGACGTTTCAACAAAAATTCAAGCTTGAAGTATAAAGGAAAATTATAAAATTATATTTAATTTTCTACTTTTTAATTAAATGGGAAGAAATTAACTATTTATACTTTTATTAAAATAATAAAAAATTAATTATTGCTTTACTTATTTTCTTTTTGTTATGTTTTATTTTCGGCAAAATAATAGGGCGGTAAAAAGTGGCATGAAAGTCCCAATCAGAATTAAGATAAAATACTTGGAAAAAAAATCAAGACAAAATTCTTACTCAAGAATATTTTACTTATTCTCCAATGCATGTATTAATATAAAGAATACTTATATGTATTAACCAACCATAAATCGTGTTAAAAAAATTAGAATAATTATTATAAAAAAATAATAAAATTAACTAATAGTATAAATTTTTTTACATTATTTTTATATATATTATTTACACTTGTTTATATTATTTATTTTTGGTAATGAATTTTGATAATTTATACAAGTTCTTAAATTCAAATCTCGTTACCGTTAGAAAAAAAAATGACTTTTTTTAAATAGTATTTAGTCATAAAATTTTGCAAAGTAATAAATGTTATTAAAAATATTTAATACTTACTTGTTTTAAAAACAAGTTAGAACATCTAATAAAAATATTTAATTTTTAACTTTGAATTCTTTAAACAATACTTTTAAAGCATAAAAAGTTTAGTTGGATAAAAAAAACTGGTAAATCAGACCAGTGTTTAGTTGAAATAAATCACAAAATCAATCATGAGAAAAAATAGTTAAAAAAATTTAAAAATTAGTCAAAAACAATAAATTTGACAACAAATAGTAGAAAACCGGTTTATAATTGGACAGTAAAAAAATGGTATAGGCATGCTGATGGATATTATTAAAATATACAAATTGTTAATTATTTTTAATTTTATTTCTTCTCTCCTTAAGTTATTACAAAAATAATAATTGGCAGGACTGCAACTTGTTACATGATGTGTCCTCTTACTTTTTAATTATAACCACTTTTCTGCTTTTAATAGCATTTTAACTTTTTTCTCTCCATTCACTCAATACAATAAAATGAACATCATTTCTGGAATTAAAAAAAAAAACACCTCATGATTTTGTTTAAATTTTTGGTTTAATAGTGTTTCTAATTTTCTTAATTTTTTTAATTTTACAAACTTTATTTCTCTATTTATTCCGCCATTTTTTATCACATTATACAAATTTAATTCACCTATTAATAATATCTACTTTGTAACGGAAATGATAATATAACAGTGTCCTAGAGTGTTACATCAGCACGGATGGAATAGACAATTATAATATTACACTAAAGTGTCGCGTCAGTATTTTTGATAAATATTAAATATTAAGTTAATAAATAAATTAAAATTCTACAATTAAAATAAATAAAGTAATAAATTTGCAAACAAAAAATTAAGATAAAAATTGTGAATTTAAGAAAATAAGAAAATAAAAAATGAAGTTAATCATTTTTTCTTTTGGTTTATTTTTTATAATAGAAGCGCTCCCAAAACAAATTCCGAATAAATTTACGTGAAACATTTCCACAAAACATTCAAGTTTAAGATATGTTTTCTTAAAGCTTGTACTCTTCATTTGGTTGGAGTGAAAATATTTTCAAATAACTTAAAAAAACGAGAGAAAAAACATTTTATGTAAACAAAATATACAAACATTTTATAGAATTTTTTCCTTAATTTTTTTAATTAAATAAACAACTATTTGTTTTTGTTTAATTAATAAAAAAAATTGGTCTACTTATTTTTTTTATTTTCGACAAATCAGTGGGGTGTAAAAAGGCATAAAAGTCCCAAGTAGAAATTGAGACAAAATAAAATCCTTATGGTGTTGTTTTGTTCTCCAATAATGACTTACCATTTTTATAATTTTTCCAAATACAAAGTATTCAATCATGAAATTTGTAAGGTTTTACTAATGAATGCCTTAAAGGTAAAAATTAAATATTTTTAATTGTTTTTAAAAAAGTAAGTATTAAAAATTTTAAAATAATTTTAAAAAATTAAGTATTAAATATTTTTACTTTAATATCTTTATAATATTTTTACAGCATTTATTAGTATTTACTAATTTTAAAGAAAATATAAACATAAAATAATTAATATTTATCCTTTATTCATAAAGGGGATTATCTAATCAGAAATTTTTTTTTTTTTAAAAAGTGAGAAGATTAAATTTGAATTACACAATTATAAGTGAATTATTAAGATTAAAGTTTTTTAAAAACCATATTGATTACTTATCAAAATTACGTTTTTATTAAAAAAATTCACATAAACAACTTTATTTATATATAGTGATTTTAGAATTTATTAATACATTAATCATGTCGAAATCTATTTACTTTTGACACTTTTATTAAAAAAATTTATTATATTTTAGCTTATATTAAGTGTTTTTGTAATGTTTATAAACAAAACCTTTAAATATGGAATCAGTGTTGTGTGGTATAAAAAAAACCCTTAGGAATTGAAAATTTACATGGCCCAAAGAAATAACTGAACTTGATAATCCAAGATTGAAGACAAATTATGTGCAGCTGGGCTTTGTATCATGGTGGAACTGATTTTATTTGTTCAAATTTTTATTGAAGGAAAATTCTTTCTTAAACATCAAACCATGGTGGCTGATCACTGATCAAATAATGACAAAACTAATCACTGATCAAAAGTACTAACTATTGTTATAAGTGGCTGTAAATTAATTTCATAAATATTTATCCTTCATTGATAAATTTTTAAAAAACTAATTAGTAATTAATTTTTAGAGGAGATAGTCATTTTTTGATTAAAAAAGGCTAATGATATGTGTAGCTTAATTTGTGAGGAAAGGGAAGCGCGTGCATATATCATGCTGCATGTGATAACATTGACAGTATTTATAATATTTTTTAACACACTTTTCTAATACATGTTTTTTATTGATTAAAATTTATTATAAATTTTAAATTTGTGTGGGTCTTCTATCATATTTAACCTCTCTCTCATATAAGTTATGTAAATTGTGTAAAATGATTTTGTTTATTAGCTTTAGGATCCATTTCACTTCATTTTTTTTAAAAATGTGTCAGACTTCTCCTTAAGTTGTTGGGCACATGATAGAGAATAATAACCCCTGCAAGAACCCCATGGAATGCGAATAACACTTATAAGTTGTGCAACGTTACTCATAGAATCAATTGTATTATATTAAGAGAGAGAAATAGAAAGAAACAAAAAATATATATAAGTTGTAATAAACGTTTTAATAATTTTTATTTTTATAAAACAGGATTTTTTTTATTTTATTTTTATTTTTTTATCTTTTATTTTAATTTTTTAAAATAATAATATTAATTAATAATTTTTTAATAGTTTAATAATTTATTATATTTTTAAAAAATTTAACATAACAGTTATATATAAATTATATCG
>JAMLFT010007835.1:0-14330 GCA_026544285.1 Pachyrhizus erosus | reverse complement strand
TTTTTAATTTTTATTATTAAATAAATTTTTTATTTTAATGCCTATTGTTTATTAAACATTAATATAACAACGACATTAATAATTCAATAATTTATTACATTATTAAGAAGTCTAATAAGATAGTTATATATAATTTTTTTTGTTAAATTATGTTTTTAAATATTTTGTTAATTAGTTTAAACATTAATTATTTTAAATAAATAAAAATTTAAAAATATAGTTTATTAAAAAAAATTATATATGATTATTTTATTAAATATTTTAATAAAATAATAAATTATTAAACTATCAAAATTATTCTAAAAATAAAAATAATAATAATTAAAAAATCAAAATTATTTTTTAAAATAAATAAATAAAAAATACTATTTTTCATATAACAAATTCATATTTAACCTATATAAAAATAACACCTTAACATCTATTTCTAGCTTTGTTCTCGGCCCTTAAATTTGCCTGGTATAAGTGGGTTATATACCAGCACTGACATGACCACAAGATCATATTTCATAACATAAAGAGCATAAAACAGCAAACTAAAAGTGGATCCAAGAAGGCATGGCAAGCTGCCACTATCTTCAGAAGCATCAGAGGAGAAAGAGGACACAACGGAAGAGTTTGATGCTTATGCATCTTGGTCTTCAGAGACTGACATGTCTACAATGGTTTCTGCTCTTGCTCAAGTTATGGGAACTGCCAATCGGAGCCCACACATGCCACAATCAACCTCCTTTCCTTTCTCAACTTCCGTGGTCAAAGATGAACCTCAACCATACCCATCTCAACCTCCTCTAGATCAAGGTTTGATACCTATCTTAATTTATTTTAATTTACCATGTTCAATTTCCTAAAAATGACACAATTTATATTATAGTGAGAATCCCTTTTTGTTTTTGTTTTGTTTTCTAAAATAGAAACACTTTCAGTATTTTTAAGTTCCAATTAATGGAAATGGTGGATCCATGGGTGTCATAGAATCAATTTATTTTCACTCAAAAAATAAAATCCATTTGGTTTTGGAATTTGCTATCCCTCATTTTTGTTGTATTCTGATCTGTCTTTCCTTGCTAAATTCATACTTACCTTCTCATAAATTTACGAAATGTCCTAGACTCCCAAGCCACGAACAAATCTATATATATATATATATATATATATGATCTTTATTGTTAATATAAACTACACTGTTTTAAAAGGTACTCAAATTACACTGTTTTTCTTCCATGTATTTCTAAAAATTACATCATTCTTTCATGAAAAATATTATACTTTAATTTATTTTAATGTAAATAAAAAAATATAGTATTGAATAATTATGAACGACTCTTTATATATGACTGTTAGTATTTATCAGTAGCTAATTGTAAATATGCTTTATTAATCATAATATTTTTAAAATAAAATATAATTTAAATAACCACAACCTATCAAATTTGATATTTTATTAATTAAAATCTCCATCTCATCTTCTAACATTTCAAAATTAATAATTGAAATTCAAAATTGGCTATAAATAACATCGAGATTCATATGTAGCAAAAAATTAACCTTAAAAAAACTCATTTAAATAAAAAGGAATTAAAATATAACACACATAATTTCTCAAAAGAAAGAACATATTATTTTTTTAAAATAAAAGTAACAGTGTAATATAAATTAAGCATATGAAAAATGTAGTCACTTTACGGATAAATATAATAACAGTCTTAAGAGAAAGTACTTCTGGGATACCATGCATCTATATGTAACACATATTTAGTTTGCCCTTATTTAGATCCCTGCGTATGTATATAAATATCTCGTTATATTGGATGATACACATAAAACGTAGATACACAAAATTTATCTCATACTAAATAATTTATATATTGCTTTATCACTTTCAGGAAAGAAAAATTAAGCTATTTTTAAAAAGTCAAGCTACTCACTTTTCATTGAAATAACAAATAATTTTTTTGTCACTGATCACATCTTGTTTAGAAAAAATAAAATATATTCAAAACTAAGAATGCCAATGTTAGTATAAGTCGCATGTGGACAACTTCGCAAATAAAGAAATTCAATGCATGCGCCTGTCTTATATATTCAAGTTGTAGTGATATATTTCTTCTTTCTTCTTATCTTCGCATCTCTCATCTTCGACGAATGCCGAAAAGTAAACATCAAGGAGAACTCAAACATGAGACTTTCTTCACTTAACACAATAAATAAATAATTTCTATATATATACTTAATTCTCCTATTCCTTATCTGCATACGCCACATATAGTTTTCTACATGTTACACTATTTTTTTTTAAATTTTTATATTAACATTATATCTCTAATAAATTTATCTGTTTCTCACATCACATTATTTATTATATTATCATTTAATCTCCCTCACGTTCGCATTATTCTCTTTTTCTTGCTGTGACAAATGCGGTCCAATAAATGTCTTATCATTTTTGTACCTTCTATGCATTCAGATTTTAGCTATTTGACTTTTACACATACAGAGACTGTCTGAATATGAAGTTTGCAGAACATTTAAGAATTTTTTAGAACTTTTTTACTAAAAAAATCTATATTTTTTGTAAACAAAATCTTAAAAGGATTTTTTTTACTTTTATTCAACCATACTCATAATATGCATAAGTGTGAATTTCGGAATTGTTATTTCTGATATATTAGTCTAGAGTCCAATTTGTCATGTGGTAACCATATGTATGTATAATTTCCTACTATTAATTATGTAGATCAGCGGCGAGGATATGTAAACGTAAGGATGTAAAACATTGAAAGTTTACACAAAATTTTGGAGAGCTTTTGTAGACTTGGTTGGATGCATAAAATAATATAAAAAATAATATTAAAAACTTATTAATGGCATGCATGCATAAAATAATACTCTTAGCACAATAATAATTTAAATTTTCAACTTTATAATCAAGCAAAATAGCAAACTATAATAATAAAGTGTAATCATATGTTAGTATTAAATATGATCAAATTATATCAACGATGAAATCATATATAAATTCATAAAAACATATGTTATCATAGCATAAAACATTAGAAAGAGTTAATTTCTTCACATTTAAAAAAAAAGTTAATTCCTTCTTATCATTTGAGCCTTAGTAAAATATTATCACTATGGAAACAATATGGGGCAAAATTAATTAATTTATATTTAATTTTAAACTTATTGACTTTCTTTTTGACTTGAGAGTTATACAAGCTTACCTGAATTTATAAATAAAAGAAAAGAAAAGACAATTCGATAGCGAATTAATTCATTTTATCTACCTAAGATCAGTTTGACAACCATGGTTTTATGCACCAGGAAAACATAAAATCTGCACCTACCTTACCAACCTTAACTTCGTTAAATCGGTATTTACGTTTTACATTCGATATGATATCCCTTTTTAGTTAGGTCAGTAGCACTTCCATTTTTCTATAGTTAATTACATTATTATAACCACTCGTGTTTTGAAATGTGTCCATTTTCTAGATTGCATTCCCCAGATTTACAATTGCATGTTCTGTTTCCAGAGTCAGTCTTGTAGAAATAAATAATAACTTAATAAATTTTGACTGCAATGACTGTAATATGAATTGAATTCAAATAACATGTAAACTATCCAAACCCTCTTATTACTAAATCTATCTTAATGAGTTAAAATTAGATGTTCTTGTTACCATGACATAATAAGGGGTTAAAACATTCTTATAGACTAATATCTCATCTATATTTTTATTATTGTAATTTTTAAGATGTTATGCCATGATAACTGAAAAAAGCCTTTCAACCTACATTTAGACAAGTATAAAATATAGAAATTAAGATAGATTTATGTAAAAGAGCACATTAAATTGTAAAGTTGAATCTCTTATTGATTTGCATGGGTTGGTGTAGAGGTGACAAAGAAGCCACGCTACAGAGGAGTAAGACAGAGACCTTGGGGAAAATGGGCAGCAGAAATCCGTGACCCAAAAAAAGCAGCTAGAGTGTGGCTAGGAACCTTTGAAACAGCTGAGGATGCAGCCCTTGCATATGACAAAGCAGCTCTCAAGTTCAAAGGCACAAAAGCTAAGCTTAATTTCCCTGAAAGAGTTCATCAAGATGTTGCTTATAATAATATGCAACAACAAAGTTCATCAAACAGAAACGTTTTTCCATTGCATGCAACTTCCACCACTAGTAGTGCTACTGGGTCTGTTTCTTCTCTTGATGCTGTTGCCCCTCCTTCATTGTCAACACATGACCACCAAGTTTTCCCAAATCTGTTTCAATATGCACAGATTCTTTCAAGTGATGACGCAGAGTTCCCTTATTACACATCCCATCTTTTCAATCAACAGCAGCCTTTAAGTTCTCAATTCTCTACCACTTTTTCTTCAACCTCTTCTCCCTCATCCTACTTCTACAACCAGCAACAACAATATGATGAACAAGGACATGATCACTCAAACCACTAGCTTGGTTTTAATCTGTGTGATTTGCAATTTGCAACCGTAACATAAAAGTTTTTCAAGTCTTAGTTTATTTGTAATCACAATATTGCAAGTGCAATATTGACCGCATGGGCATTAATTAGTCGTCCACAATTTTCCCTTTCAAAATATCAAGATTTTTGAGGTATGTAACGGTGGCGGCAATGCAATAGTAAAGCTTGACCTTGACTAGTAGGATATGCAAGTGTCGATTTTGCTATAGAAAGTCAAGGATTAATGTATCTTTCTTTAAGCGTGCACAAGACATGGACCCCACATTTAATTTCCAATTTAATTATGGGTAATGCTAGTTATTCCATATGGATAACTTTTTGTTCGAAAGTATAACGTGGCATTTTTTTTATTAAATCACGAGAGCGACATGTATAGAGTGAAGTGAGAACAAAAAATTATTTTATAATTATAACAAAAAAGGGTGAGTGTGTTTCGCAATATATATATATATATATATATATATTTTGCCTGTTTCATATTGTTCTCTAATTATTAATTATTAATTAATTAGGAAGATGTTGGTGACTATTTCACATTTAATATGATTAATTTTAACAAAAAAAAACATATCTAATGCCAATAATGTAATTTGCATACTACTATGATACGATTATAATTTTTTACATTATTTAATTTTTTTTACATGAAAAGAGGCCTAGAGGGAAACACAATTCTCAAAACATTCTATCTTTCTTTTTATTTTCTATGCAAAAAAAATTAAGTGTGTAACAAAACTATGTGCGGGAATCGTTTCCAACATAATGTTTTATTAAGATTTAGCTTTATTTATTGATAAATACTCACATATATTATATTTTATTACACATGTTTTACTTTAAATAATGAAAAACATTTTAACAGATATTTTTCATGTTTGTGAGTCCGTATAATATTATAAGATATTTACTTTATAAAGTAATGTGTGAAATTATTATAAAGTGATAAACAATTACATGAAAAAATGGCATATCATTTACTAATGAAAAACATGCAAGGTGTTAGGGTTGCCTCCTGGCCTTATGTGTATTATATGCATACATATACAAACATATATATAATATATATAATATGTATCATCTATTAAAGAATTTGTTCAAGCCACATAAAATTATTATACGCAATAATTTTTTAAAATATTTTATACAATTGTATTTAAAGATTTAAAATCAACATCAATTATTAACTCAGAACAACTCTGTGTTAATTGATGAGTATTTAATGATATTTTTGTGTAACTTTTGTCTAACAAACAGATAATTATTAGTATAATCACAAACTAATAATTTATATTAACATTTAATATAATAATAATATATATAAATAATCTATACATTTGAACTATTTTGTCAGTATGATGGATTGTTGCTACTATTAGTACATACCTGCTATATTCATACTAATAATTTCATTTCTTTTAAATAAAGTTATATTAAAAAGATTAACCTAATGTTAAGTTATTAGTATATGAGTATTTTTAATAGGTTTAGTGGTTCTAATTTTTTTAATAAAAATTCGAATATTGTACCACGGATGCTGGGTTTATGAAATATATTTATAGTGATTACAAGTTGTTCTTTTTTTTTAAAAAAAAAAGCAACATTTTAGGTAAATAGACGGTAATTAACCTAGTTAATAGGTAATGCAGGAAAATTTTTGGACTGAAATAACTTATAAAGAAAATTTACACTGTTCAGTAATAAATTGACTATCGAGAAATTAAGAATGAATATACTAATTTTATAGAATAATAAATTCTAGACAAATCTGTCAGTTCCGAAAATCCTCGCGACAACTCTAGATGGGGACAAAAAGATTGCCCTCAAATTCTAAGATTTAGACTCTCTTCCCATTCTACTAAGAGCTCATGCCTCCATCTAAATAGCCAAATGTCACACACCATTAGTCAATTCAACCGTCTATTCTATTAAATTTTAAGAGTTTTTATCTTCATATGGGTATTGAGGTCTGTTCAATCACCCCAATCCAAATGTGAATAATTCTAGTCCCATTTAACCAAGCATTTTTACATCCCATAATTTAGATAGGCAAAAGTAACATTCCTACTAATTCAATGCCACAAATATCTCCCAAAATCAAAGACAAAATTATTAGCTAACCCAAGAAAGAATGACCTTAGAATCAAAGTTACAAGGGGCCTGTCTTTATGTCAAAATACTACTTCAAATATTTTTTTATATATACCAATCTCCGTTCCTTTTATTGAATAAGAAAAAAAAAAAAAAGTAAACAGCTCAAGATTCTATTTATTTCCAACCCTTTTTCTACTTTTGATCAACAAACCACGTCACAACTAATCCAATTTTTTTTTAAAAAAAGAATTATCAACAACACACTTTTTTGACATTTTTTTTTCTAATACACTCTTTATTATTAGTTAAAATTTATTAAAAATAAAAAAAAAACATAAAACATTCATTAAATAAATTATAAAATCTACAGAATTTTATAACTTTTAATAAATTTCAACTTATAAATTAAAAAAGTGTATAAAGAGTGTGTGTTCGAAATATTATATTGTTAAAATTTCTTAATTTTTTATTATTTTCAATTCTGCCTCATATATATATATAAAATTAAATAAGTAAAAGAAAAAAGTTAATTTTCTTTACTTATATTTTTCTTGTAAAAAAATCAAAAAAATAATCTCACATTCTAGCTTTTTTTTCTTTAATTTTTTTCAGCTTCATTCTTAAACTAAATATACTCTTACCCTAAAATCTTTGAGCTTCTAAATTGCTGAAGAGTTACTAAAAAAGCATTTAGTGTAAATTCCATGAATCTAGATCAGTGACGTTTAGGTGCATCACAAGCTATCATTTCTCTGGTGTAAATTCACAGCGGTTGTTTCAAACTTTTTTTGAGAAAAGAAGAAAGAAAGAAAGAAAGAAAAAGTGTAGAAAGTTTTGGCGTGGAACAAAGATATGCAAATAGCAATACTATATTAGGAAGGATGAGTGTTGGAGAAATTAAAGGAGAAGTGAATTGATTGATTGAAGCACCTTTTGAGCTTTTTCTGTTCCTTTTGCATGCCTCCGTAATTACGGTTTGAGAGGAGAAGTACAGAAGAGGACATTGAAATATATTAAATATTCGTCCATTGTTTCATAAAGCAAATCATGTCGCATGTCGCATGACGCATGCTTCATATAGAAACTTCTATCAATTATCGATCAGGTTAATTTAATTTAGCTTTAATTTTAAATTTAAATATGAATTTAATTTTTAAAATAAATTTTTTTATTTTAGTTTTATGAAAAATATTTATTTTTATTTTTATTTTTATTTCTATTATTAATTAATCAAATAATAATATTAAATAATATTTTAATAACAACATATTATGTGAATAATTAATGATATTAGATTATTTAATAATATAATAGATAAAAAGTTACATTTATTTATCATATTAATTTTTTTAATATTATAATATTAACTTAATTATTATACTATTATTTAAAAATAATAAATATTAAAATTGAAAAATTATTTTATAATAATGATAAACAAACAAATCTTTAAATGATAAAAAAAAGTAGAGAATTAAAATTAAAAAAATATTATTTTATGATATTAATTCATATTTAAACTTTAATTTTTTTATTATTCCTTTTTCTTTGTTAATGTAATAAGAATTACCTATTTAATCTTTATTTATTATTGGTATGGTAAGGGTTTTTTTTTATTATTATGTCATAAGTTTTTAATAATTATAAGTTAAATCGATAATTAATTTATATGAGTAAGTTTGAATGATTCCTTTTATAATAAAGTTTTTTCTTTTAATAAGATTTCATTATGGGTGTTTATAATCATCTTGATGTTATATTATTTTTAATCATAATTGATGGCGGTGACATCATATATTAGTTATATCATAGGAATTTGTAAAAATAAAAAACTATCGTGTTATTATTAAACAGAAGTCAAAACTCAGACATTAGCATTTAGTAATATAACAGTAATACTTTTTTTTAGAATATATAATAATAACATCACAAAATAGAAAATCAACACATCAAAATATCATCCATTGATGGGAAACGTAACAAATCATAAATTTGTTAAAAATTGGTGTATGATTGAGATGTGTTTTTTAAGAATCAGTGTGAATCTGCGTATAAGTGAGAGGGTGCATACATACCTCCTCAATTTTTTTTAAAAAATACATGTAAATATCTTTAAAGAATATATTTTGTTATTTTTAATTTTATATATTTAAACCTTTTAATTCAAAATTTTTATTCATTTCATGATAATAATAAATATTAATTTTTATTTTCTAAATAGATTGTCTCGTGAATTAAAGTCTTATATTTCTTACTGTTGGGAATAATAATTATTTTATTTTCTAAAAAAAATCTTCTATGAAATTGATAAAAATAAGTAGAATCAGATACACACAATATAGGTTAATATGTGTCATTTTTTCTAAATAAGAAAAAAAAACAAGATAACATAATGGAAATTACCAATGCCTCTTCCTCTATAGGGCTTGATCATGCCAACATGACAATTTAGCCTCTAAAAGTGTTACAGTGTTCTCACATCTTACATACCACTGTGCCAATAGAAATAAAAATAAAGTAAATCACAAACCTCGATGAAATTTAAATAGGAACCAACAATTGAAAAAGTGGTTGAATGATAAAAAAAAAGTCAAAAGTTGAGGAACTAGGAAAATAAAATAAAATTGAGGCCATAGATAAACATGGTAATAATAAGTGAAGATGGAGTAAGGTTCGGTGAGCTCTTGGTTCCCAAGGTTCGTTATAAAAGGGAAGTGATGCTCGCTACAATAATTAACATACTAAATCTCCAAATGATCGAATTCCACGTCATTAATTATTTTTGCTTTGTCTTTATTCTTGTTTTTGTTACTCCATACTTTTGACCTTTTTCTTCCCACTATTGCATCCAAAGGGATGTTAGCTCCATGGACAGACTAAATGGACCTTAAGGTTATTCTATTTGGGCCTCACTCCAATGGTTTACTTCACTAAAACAAAGTACTTTGTGAGTTTTGATTTTCATTTTCCTACTCCAATTTTTTTTGTCTTTTATTTTTTTATACCAAATTACTCTTGCTAAAACCACATTTTGTTGCTATATTACACGACCAAATTTTATTTTCACTATGTAATGTAATGATAAGATATTGTCAATTCATAGTATACAACAAAACATGTTTTTTTGTTGTGTTCTATATAATTAGTTTTATTTGTGTTAATTAAATTACACAAACAAAATGTTAATTGATTTAATTACTTCTGGTTTGTACATTTTACATTATTGCTTGACTGTGTTGTTGTTAATACATGTTACATAAATGTAAGTGTGAGTGTCTTTAGAAACTATCATTTAAGTATGGTTTGAAGATATCAAGTTATTTTGTCAGTCAACATCTACAAAAAAATAATATAAATAAGTATTATGAAAATTCGACTGTCATTCAATACATAAGAAAAAGAATTTTATAATTTACAAGACAGTCATGAGATGTACTTAAAAATACTTTGACTAATTGTTGAGAGAAAAAATTAATTATGAATCATTCTCACTATCTACCTTAAAGATTTTAACTATTGGGTGCAAAGTGTATGAATAAAAAACACAATAAAATCATCTTGAGATCCCTTATGCTCATTCATAAACAATATTTATGCACGAGCACTCACTTAATATTGTATTGACAATATAGAAAACATAGTTAGTAAACCTCTTAAAATGAATGACACAAGGTAAGATGATAAGTGATGAATTTGTTGTACATGTCTAAATTTTATCGACTCCCTCTCATTTCATTTTAAGGACATATGTTTAAGTGAGAAAAAATTATTTTGATTCTAAAATGAATACTATAATTTTGAAGTATATAATTATATATAAAAAATGATTAAAATTAAGTAGTCATATAATTATTTTAAAATTACACAAGTTAAAAAGAATTATGTTTTATGTTTTACTTACACAATAAAATTTAATAATTAATATTTATTTTTTCATTTTAAGTTTTTTTTTTCATTTGAAATATTGTATACTTATCTCAATAATATATAAAAAGAAGTACTATCATTTTAATTATTTACATAAAATATTTATATTTTTTTATTTATTTAAACTATAATTTTATTTAATTTTTCATTTCCATTGTTTCATCTCTTTTCCAATTTTTCATATTAATGTTTATTTTTTTGCAACTACTTTCTACTTATGAAAAATAAATAACAATCAAGGTACGTTGCTATTTTATTTAACAAATTAAGCAAAGCACAATTATTTGAGTATGCTAAATTGCTATCAACTTAAAGCATTTAAATTTTATTTATACCAATACTATCAGTAAAGGGAATATAAAAATGTTATATCAAAACATAGCATGTTATATAAAGACCTTAACTTTTGATTAAATTTTTCATTGATTTAATGTCAGGTTCAAACTCGCACTATGATTGTTTGTGTAGATATTTGCAAACTAAAAAGCCATGAATGGAACAGGCAAAACACACTATAAATTTTACCAAAAAAGAACAAAGACCTCGGTGTTCCTCTAACGTTAAATTTTATAATTTTTGTGTCAAAGAGTGTTTTTTCAGTGGATTGATAAAAAATCCAAAATCCGAATCACCTGAAAGAATGAAATTGTAAAAACTGATCCAAGATTAACAAAAGTCCTTAGTGAGGCCCAGAACCAGAAGTTGGATATTTAGCCCATAAGAAAAGGCCAGGACCAGTCCAATTAAGCACGATTCAGGGTAAATAAGTACATTACTAATATAGAAGGAAAAACCTTGTGGCACTGACCAAACTATATAGCATCTCACTCGCCGCCTCCTCCTCCGTTTAGGGTTTCCACTTCTTCTCTTCTCTGCTGCCATCCACTTAGCAACAATGGTTGCCGCCAAAAAAACCGTAAGCTCTCTCTGCAATTACCATTCTTGATCTTTTATGGTTTCAGCTTTACTACATTGCTTTCAGATTTAGGGTTCTCGATTTTAATGTTTTTTTTTTTTTTAACAAATGCAGAAGAAGACCCATGAGAGCATCAACAACAGGCTCGCTCTTGTCATGAAGAGTGGCAAATTTACCCTCGGTTACAAGACCGTTCTCAAATCTCTTAGGAACTCTAAAGGTATCCTTTTTCTATGCTGTTCTTTTCTCTCTCTCATTCTCTTTTTTTCTTATTTTTGGTAGCATCAGGTGGCACTTCACTTCACTTTTGTTTTATGGTCTTATTATTCAAATCAATTGTTGTTTGTGAATCCTCACTGATTTTATCATCTATATCAATGTTGTAATGTGTTTTTAATTAATGCGGATGTTTGCTTTTGTTGTTGATATTTTGCTAGTTGCATAAAATGATTTATGATTTAACAATAATCTTGAATTATTTGCAGGGAAACTGATTATCATTGCTAACAACTGCCCCCCTTTGAGGAAGTCGGAGATTGAGTACTATGCTATGCTGGCAAAGGTTGGGGTTCATCATTATAATGGGAGTAAGTTCTTAAGCTAATCCTTCTCTTCCCTGCCTCACGTTTTCTTAATGTTAATTTGCGTTTGATGATTATGTTTCTGATTTATTTGATAGTTTAAGGAACCTGCCCCGCAGTACTATTTTGATCTTTACGGGGTTGGATGTGGGCATGCAGATATTATATTATTTATGTTGATGTAATCTTGTTGGATTTAACTTGGGATATTGTGTTTACTATCAGTTGTTTATATGTTGTGTATTAGTTGACAATATTTGATCTATTGTTTCCTTCCTTAATGATTCACATCAATATTTTGTTACATGTAAAGTTGTCTCTTTAAATTTATGAGTTGCTGAGAAAGCAACATTATGTTTAGTCAGTCATATGATTGAATGTCCTGCATTAAAACCTGAATAGTGATTTCATTTGACTTGGTTTTTAAGCATCTCGTGATTAATTTCCATCATTGGTGAATTTATATGATTTACATTTACATTAGCTGACGGAAGTTTTTAGCTATTGGTATTTCACGATTACATATATATAGGTTGCTGACCTTGATTTGCACTTGCTAATTTTTTCTTGTATAAATTTATTGCACAAACAACTGGATTACCATTTTACCTATTAATGATAACCTATTGATGAACTATGGGATTCTTGGATGTTATGATATGCGGTAGATATTGTCATTTAACACTTTTTCAAGGCTTTCGTATATTTATGTCTCATTAACCAATAATTTTGTATAGACAATGTTGATTTGGGCACCGCATGCGGGAAATATTACAGAGTGTGCTGCCTTAGCATTATTGATCCTGGTATGTGATGCCTCCTATCCTATTTCAATATTAGATGCTTGTTTATAATGTTTTTCTAATGCTGTGTTTTGTTGGTTGTTTTCAGGTGATTCGGATATCATCAAGACACTGCCTGGCGAACAGTAAAGTAGCGTTGAAGTTTCTTGCTTGATATTTTCTGTCTTTAGTTGATTCAGACATTGTTGAAAGATTAAGAATATCCGATTCAGTTGTAGACTTTGGGTGCTTGTTTTGGGGGTATTATAGCTCAGCATCAAGTAATTTTGACTTTGCAAAATTTTCATCTATTTTCATTGTGCCAATTTCTATAGAGATAATATAATTATAGCTTGATCGTGCTTTCTGTTAATACCCGCGTGTGTTATTAACGTTTGTTTGTAAATGGTTGTTGACGATGAATTTGCTTGGCAATCATATAAATAAGAACTTAAAATGGGTGGAAATTTGTATATTCTGGAATATATCTCAACTCAAAAGGGAATACATAAAAATCATAGCTGGAGTGAGATTCTATGTTGATTGGGAGTATAGACTTGAGTAGTTTAGTTCAACTTAGTATTAGTCTGATTAAGCGTTGCAGCAGGAAATTGAGTGTGTACACGTCAAACGGGGACGCAATGGAAAGGCAATAGCCTAGTTACTTTTTTTTAGCATTTTTGCATTTGAACACATTTCCCATTGGAAACATTTCTGGGGTAGCCCTCATTGTGTTTTTAGGTTAAAAAAACAACAGCTACCAAATTATTAAGTTCATGGTGTTTGAAGTTGGGAAGAACCATCACGAAGACTCTTGTCAAAGTTTGTTAAAAACCCTGTCTTGCGTTGCTTTTAATAATGCATTTATAAGCATACAGAGGGAAATCATTAATCATTTGTCGTTACAAATGCATGTTCCAACCACAAGCCCCCCTGCTACAGTTGCGTTCTTACTAAACAGCGCTTTAATGAATTGAGGAGAGGTGTTTATAAATTATTTTTGTTCTTCACTGGAATAATTTGAGATTTTGTGAAATATCTATTAATTGAATAAATTTATTTTAAATTTTATTATTAAATTAATTTTTTATATAGATAATATTTATCAAGTTTTATTTTGATAAAAAATTATTTGATATTTTTTATATATCAAATTTTATGTATGTATTTTTTAAAATATATTAAAGTATGAGTAATTTAATCATTTTATTGATATGTATTTTTATAATATTTAATATATATAATTTTAATTTAATTGTTTTAATTTATATTATAAATTATTAATAGGTAGGGTAAATTATATATATATATATATTATAATTTTCATCGTGTGGGAGTTATAATTAATTTTTATCTATCTATTATCAATGTTGGCGTAAAAAAAAAAAGGCAGTATTAAACTTTAGAGGTTATTTGGAACATTGCAAGAAGTTTTTTTTGGGGTTTAGTTTAGGTCTTGAAAAATAAAATATTTATTTTATTATTTTAATTTTTTTTATTTAAATTTAATTTTTTAACTTTAATTTTTATCGTAAAAAATA
>JAMLFT010007834.1:0-14369 GCA_026544285.1 Pachyrhizus erosus | reverse complement strand
ATATTCATGTGGGTTTTCACCCTATTATTCTTTCCCCTCTATTAAACTAAATATGAAAAATATTATTTCTTAATTCTCTCCCTCTCTGTCTCTCATTTCTCTCTCCAAACAAATGGTTAAGTTTAACTAGCATTGATATTAAAGAACTTTGAATAAATTGCTTCATGCCACTTGTGCTGAAAATTATTTAAACTTGTTATTAGAAAATGTATCTAATCTTTCTTTGGACATGCAATAACATTTTATTTCTTGAAAAATAGAGGGTTTTAATTTTAATATTTTAAAGTATTTTTGTTTTATTTGAGTATTTATTATTAAGTAATAACATTAAATAATAATATAATAATGACGTTAATAACTTATTGACTTGTCATGTTATCAAAGAATCTAATAAGACAATCATATATAATTTTTTTTAGCAAATTATGTTTTTAAATATGTTTAAAATAGTTAATAATGTCAAATTAATTTATGAAAAATTTAAAAACATAATTTATTAAAATAACTACTTGTGAGTTCCTGTTATTGAGAGCACAACAAGTGTATGATTCATACATGTAAAAAAAGTAAGTAAAGTATAATCTTCACAAGGATTTGTATAATAATTGGGTAAATATAAGAATTAAAGTAGACTACAAAAGTTAATATTAGAATTAAAATAAAAGTGCAAGAAATTAAAGGCATAAAGTAAGAAATTGATTGAGTGTTTTTTATCAAACAAGTGGAGTTTGTAGAATTGGATTGTCACAAATGGATAATATCACTAGGATTTAACTTTGTCAAATTATTCTATCATGAAATTACCAACATTTTTATTCAATTAAAGTCTTGATAATACCAATCCACAAATTATTTCAATCTTAATTTTTAAGTAAAAAAATCTAAGTTCCTTGATTCCATTATCAATATCTTGATTAGTGTAGCCAAATAACCAGTGTTAGGATCAAGGGTTTTAAATATATAGAAACATGTAATTAGTTGATTGGGTCAAGAGCAAACATTAAGCATAAGAGAGATACAATAATAATCATTTATTAAATAAAAAAAACGTAATTATATGAAAGTAGATGATATTATATTAAACCCCAATGAAGAATGAATCTAACTACTCATAGCTGTTGGTTAAGGATAATCTAATGAAGAGATAGTTGGAGATGAATTTCTAAATATGGAAGTGGTCACCAATTCTCTTTTTGACCTATGCTTTAAGTTCACATTGTTCATATTTGTTCTCTACATTTTTGGTCAGCTTATATATTGGTTGGGATTTTAGCACATGGGCTTTTGACAAGCTCACTTAAGTTGACCAAAATTGATTTACTTAAACAAGTATAAAAGCATCATTGAATCACATCCAAGGGCTCGCTTAAGTGAGCTAAAAATGACTCGCTTAAGTGAGCATAATGAGCATTGTCTTCCTTGGAACGAGACTTACTTAAGTGAAGCTTTTAGAGGGCCTCCAAAACTTCATTTTCTTGATCAGCAGCAGTGCTTTAAGTTCCTTCCAATTAGGTATTTCAACAAAATTCCTTCAAAATAGACAAAAGAAAAAAAAAAACAAAGATCAAGTATGATAGAAAATAAAATTAAACTTCAATCCAAATTAATCCATTTATTAAAAATGACTTAAAATAAATATAAACAAGGTAAAAAATATAAGAGATATAAAAAAATTACACATTAATACTATAGAATTGTAAATATAAGTGACAATTATCACCTGTTAGACTCTTAGATGATGCTATGAATTAATAGATTGTCAACATTGTTTTTACGACATCAATTAATGTTGTAATATGATAATAGAGACTAAAATAAAAAATTAAATATTTAAAGGACTAAAACAAAAAAATATAAAAATCTCAAATAAAAAAAATCATATTTTATAAAGACTAAAAGGTTATTTAAGTCTTTTTTAAAAGATGTTATTGTAACATCCTCCCAAAAATAACTTAATACTATTGAATATTTTTGGATGAATTCAAGGTAATCCTGTGGTTGTAAGCCAATGACTAACCCCTTGAGATACTTAAGTCCATTTAAGGGGCTAACTCCTCTTAAAAATATGTTATTTTCTCACTCACTAATACACATGTTGACTGATCGTCGAAGTCTATGTATGTGTCGTCACCGAGGTTATCAACCATGAAACATTTCAAACCATCATATAAGTCATTGGAATCTGCCTCCTTGTGAACACCACATAACAAATTTTGTTTATACACACAAATCTCAAGATTAAATCCTTAACCATATATTTAAGAGACAAGACTATTTTTAAATTGTCTCACACTGAGTTGGTATGTTATTGAAAATATATACTATTAAGTGGTATTAATTACATAAATCATATAATATTATTATGATGTGTCAAAATTAATTTTATAAAAAAATTATATAGATTTAGGTATTTTTTTTATGATTTCTCCTAAAATTTTATTTTATTTTTATCTTCATTTAATGAATTTTTATTCATTAGATTAACCTTTTTATAATGAATTGAGTGACTTTTTCATATTTTGGAGTATTAGATTAATCTAATGATTCATACTTTCTTATTTGTTTTTTAAATTTAATTATTAATTTAATTTTTAATTTCTTATATTTAAAAATCATAAAAAGTTACTATTAAACTTGTAAATTAATTGATACAAAATTATATTACTTTAACCAATAGTCTTGATGGAGAATTTTACTATTTATAATGATTATACCAACTCAAACAAGATTGTCTTATATGAAAGGTACCAATAATTTGTATAAAATAATTATCAAAATTTTTGTAGTAATTCTTAAACTGTCAAAAATTTCTTTCACTGTCAAAAAGTGTTGACAGTTTAATAGTTGTCAATTTCTTTTAACAATTTTGTACTGTCATTTTTTTACAACATACAATTTAAATATGATTAAAGTAAAATAACTTTATATTAGTTAATCAACATGTTTAATAGTATTTTTTTATAGTTTTAAAATATAAAAAATAAATTAATAATTAAAATATATCTTATATAACAACTAAAAAAATATATATCATTTGATTAATCTAATACTCCAAAAATAAGAAAGTCACCGAATTCTAAAGTCACTGTCCATTTCCAATTTTTTTCACTTTAGCAAGCAAAACTAATAAATAATAAAAGTAAATTTTAAAATCAATGCTCTAATACAATTTTTTTTAATTATAAATTATATTAGAGATAAGTTTTAAAATAATTATTATAAAATCAACAAAATTATGATATATAATAATTTTTAATTAGTTCAATATGTGAAAACTATTTACATTGTAAATACCTATACTGTTTACTCATAAAAATTCACTTAAGCTATGATTAGTTTTCACTAGAGAAACACCATATTTTATCATAAAATGCTTGGTGTTTAAATTTTTTTTCCTGATATATTTATTTAATGAAAATATAAGACTTCATTTTCAGTATTCCATTCCCTTTGTTTTCCCCCTCTCCAATCTCTATTTTATACACAGGAAGAAGCTGAAAAAAGCAACGAAAAATCACTGACAAGCGCCTAATTCGATATTAAGTGCATAAAATTGCATGAACAAGCCATTGAAAACAGGTTGGCATCCAAAGTGGCTTGGGGAGAGCACGAGGCAGAGCAAGTAGATGCTCTTCTCTGCCATTACCTAAGTGTACTTAATTATTAATAATTTAACTAATCACTTAGCTAAGTTTTGATTTCTTTAATATAAAAATTTGTGTGCCTTCTTATTCTAATGCCCCATGTTGTGGAATCTTAGTCAAAGGCTTGAAACTTACGTCCTCAGGCTAAGCTACTTTTTTTTTTTTTCATGGCCCCTATGTGATGTTGCTGAGAAGAAAAACAACTTTTTTTACCCTTTTGATCCATTAGATTAGCAGCATGCTTTCTGACTTGTGTAAAGTGACTTTGTTTAAGTTTATTTAGAAACACTTTTAAAATAAAAAAAAAATAATTTTTTTTTATAAATTAAAATTAATTTATGTCTAAAATAAGTTATAAGAACTCTCTTATATTTTAAAAAATTATGAAAGGATTTCTATAAATTATCATATGTATAAATTAATTTTAATTTATAGAATTTTTTTTTTCAATTTTTGTCTTTTTAATTTTTTCTTCTAGAAATACTTATGGATAAACATATTCAAATAGATCCTTATTTTATTTTCCTTTTGGAGCAAGGGATACTATACCATTATTAATTTTTTATTTTCTTTCTTTTTTCTTATAGTATTTTGTGTATTCTGTTGAGAAGAAGAGACAGTGTGAAAGAGAAAGAAAACTTTGGACTATCATCATGTGTAAAGGCTCTTATGATTCAAAGGCAAACTTCTAAACTCGTGCAAAAATTTCATTGTTGCTCCCATATTCTTGCTGTCTCCTCCAAAACTATCAGAATCATGTCGAATATTTAGTTGGTTTTGGAATCAATTTTTCAGCTTTTTCCTACTGATTTTAAAGTAATATCAACAAACTCTGCTAGCACAATTCTTTAATTTCAAAATCATCCCGTAATCAACCTCCAGTGTTTCCAAAGAAAGAAAGGCCAAAGAATCTAAATAGTGCATATAATTGAAATATTAAACCACTTAATTTTCGTATTACTATGTTGCATGGATGCAAGTATGAGTATTGGGTATAATATGATACAGCAGTATCATGTAAATATAATAATTTTTATAAAATTAAGATAAGGATATAGCAATATATTAATATATAATTACATCTATAAATTGCTTATATTTTATTAATTTGTTTTCTTGATTTCGTTATTTTTCTTAATGTAACGGATAATTATATTACTTTATCATTGTCATGGTATTATTTAGAAAATACATTAAGAGGTTTGAAGATAAGACAGTAAAACTTTAATACAAAGCAGGCATATAATATCTAGTATAGGTACAATATGGATAAGTTACCAATTTTAGATCAAAGTTGCACCTGAGGTGGATCAAAAGAATGGAATTATTCAAGTAATCAATGATGGAGTCGAGTTTTAACATTTTGTAACTGCAAGAGCTCAACTCAACAATCAAACTCAAAGGGGTTAAATTTGGTTTTAGCAAGCAGCAAATCATCTGTCAAACACCCTAATTTGGATTATCATATTATACGCTCTTTTCCATAAGTCAAGGAAAATTTCAAGTTTTCCTTATTATGGGGTTAGGCTCATCAAATTCGGTTTCTTGTTTCTTGAGTGATCACCTAATATGTGCATAATTTCTGGACTTTGTACCATTGCAATGGATAAACATAATTTTAACTTAGGAAACGCAAACTTTGATGCTGATAGTTGTAGTCCCTACCCTACTTATACATGCCATTTCCATTAGAGTCCATTATGAAGGTAAAAAAGAAAACACACTCTAATGGTTATTTCTGTTATGAATTGTTATGTAGGATTCAACTAAACCAACCCCCTATCCACCAGTCAATTCCCTGGTTATGTGGATCCAACCAAAGATAAGCAGAAGAAAACAAAACAAGAAGCATTATAAAAAATAAGAAGATAAAACTCATGTCCTCATGAGCAACCAGACAAATCATCTAGCATGCACAAATTGAGGGCAGGTTGTAATACCTTATTATTGTAATGGCAGACCCATTATGCTGGTGGGTAGTGCCTGCCTACACGTAGGAATATAGAGTGAGACATGGCAATGCAAGAAAGAGAAGCTTGGCTCAATTTCTTGTTTTGTTTTATCAATTCCCCCTTATTGGGGTATGGATTCCAAAGTGCTTAGGTGGGGTCCAATTGGTGTCTGTCTGGTGGGTTTGGAGGCACTGCACACCCTTTCATGCCCCATCGCTGGCCCTTTACTAGACCAAGGTGTGTTAGGACCACACCCTGAAAGCTCTTTAAGAACCCCTCCTCACACCAATGCTAAACCAAGTCTCACACACTACACAAGTCACACAAGTTCTAAGCTTAAGCTCAAGAGAGAGAAAAAAAAGAAGGAAAAGAGAACAACCTCATTTCCATTTCTAAGAGGCTTTGAGCAAGCAAAGAAAAAGAGCTCATTGAAGAAATGAAGATGCATAGTGCTTCCATGGCAAGCTCTAAGAGAAGGATATCATCCAACAGAGGACTTGGAGGAGTCTTTAGAGAGCAAAGGGCAAGGCTGTACATAATAAGGAGATGTGTTGTCATGCTCCTTTGTTGGCATGACTAGTTTTTCAGCACTTCAAGTCCAACCATGCTTTTCTTTCCATGGAAATGGAAGAATAGTTCTTTCTTTCTATGTTTCTTTACTTTTCTTTTTTCTCTTCCTTTTTTCTTTCTTTCTCCCTCTGATTCATGGTGGAGTGTAAATAGAAACGGCGAGATATCATGGGAGAGAGTATAACAAGTTTTGTATGGGTTGCTGGCCTTCATGGCTGGGCTATATATGTATATCGGAATAGCATGGATTATAATGATAGTTATATCAACAAATCATATGTCCAAAATCCATCTTACTTACTCTTTGTTCTTTGCACTGATTAACTTGGAATAGCCATTACTAAACATCTGGTGCCTTTCATCATGTTTTCTTCCCCTCACATTCCTCTTTGTTTTACTCTGTAGTATAACTATGATAATCATGGATTAAAAGCATTCGTGAAAGATATATGTATATCTGATGATGAGCCTGTTTGGTTGTAAGGTTAGAAGTGTTTTTGAGAGTTTTTTTACTGAAAAAAGTTCTATATTTCTAGTAAAAATACTCTCAAAAACAATTTTTGCTTGTATTCAAATATGTCCTACGTCACTTTGTTTATAGATTGTGCATTTTAAGAATCTAGAGCAAAATTACATATAAACAACACATATGGTATTGGTCACTTAAGGGCTAACTCAGTGATGGTTAGTTTGAAGACTGGTTCAGGAATCCAGTCCCCACAAAACATTTTTCTTGACTGAATCTTTTATGGAATTTACAGGTTTTGGTAAGAATTTCATAAAAGGAAGCTTTGGCTTGCTATGCTGTTAAATTGTTATGGTTGCAAGTGCTATCAAGCACATAACTTCCAAAGGGATGTAAACAGAACACCAATATAGATTAGCTTTTGAATATTCATGAAAAATAAATAAAAAGGAAGAGGAAAAAAGAAAAAAAGAATAGTGCTTGAATTACCCTAGTGTTTTTTTGCTACAGTTACACACAACTGTAGCAAGTTGTACACTTGAGTATATCTTATCTTTCAAAGCAATTGTCTGCCAAACTTGTCCCTAGTCCTAACCTAATTGCTTAATTGTTTAGTAAAACTATGAACAAAAGTTTTGGCTCATGAAATGATTTGGGGTAAATGAAGTCTTTCAGGTAAAAGTAAAGTTTTGCATCCTTTCACTTGTGCAAGAGCTATGAAGTAAGATAATTTTAGGTGCTAAAATAGGATTATTCAAATTAAATATGCATAATTTTAGAGAGAAATAGGAAATAATGGCAACCGGTGTTATAATAATTAGAAAATGATGTTGGTTCATTATTAATCATTTGAAGTGAAGATTTTGTTGATGACTGCAATGAGGAAACTGCTACTGCTAGGCAGTCTTTGACATTATAGTTTAGGGATTCCACTTTCTTTTTCCCCTCAACCCAAAAGTGTCATATCCATAAAGTGATTGCTGCTTAAACCCAAAATGTAATAATAGAGTGGTTCTTTGTAGGGGCATCCTACTAATAACTGCTCTAATTATTCAGTCCTTAAATTATTTTTAAAATTTTAAACCACTCCCTGTACTTTAATAAGGTAAAAAAAATATTCCGTTTAGATTTGTTCGAATGATAATCTAAGGACTTAATTAAAAATAATTTATTAAGTTAAAAGGTTTAGTTATAAATTTTTAAGATTTAATTACTTATTTAATCTTTCTATTTATATAATTTTTATAAAAATTATATAAAAATTATTTATTTTTAATCTATTTTTGTTTAAAATTATAAGAATTTAAAAAATATACATAAAAACTAAAACGAGTTAAAAAATATATACATAAGAATTAAAACAAATAATTTTTAAACATAAAAAATAAAACGTAAAGATTGTGCAGTATAAGAATTTAATGAGTAATTGAATAAAATTTTAAAACATAAAGACCTATTTATTTTTTTTAAAATAATGTAGATTACAAAAAATTAATTTAACACTTATTTTAATACAGAGTTTTTAAAATGAGATTAAAGGACAGTTATGAATGAAAAAAAAAATTATATCAAACCCATGTCATATTACATCATGGATGAAACTCCATAAAGTAAATCAACTAATGTAAGGGGATTTTATAAAGACATTTGATTGCAACCTAATAATCTAACCAAAGTAATAATATTATATAGATAGTGTTCTTAACTACATATTTTAAAAGAATTATTAATCTTTTTTGTCATGTTTGTATACTTGTATTAAAGGTGTTTAATTTAGCTGGTTGAAGTTTGTGTGTAATTTGTTATACACTCTTTATTATTTGTATCTGGGTGTAAGTTTAATGAATCAAAATAAAAAATGTTGGACACCTGTTTTCTTTAAGAAGAAAAAAAATGATGGTTAGATAGGTTGGGAAACATGGAATGTGCTCAATCTAAGACAAAGACCTTAAGCTGGTATCCACTCGTAAGGAAGACTAATGGATATTGAGATATTGTTGTCTTGCAATCTTGGTAATAATAGGAGTGTGAATTGAGCATGTTGTCTTCAACCTAACAACATATCAACCTTTATATTTGAAATGAAATGGTTGTTCAACATTTATTTTCAGCGTTACTAATAAAGAAAAAGCGATTTTGGCAACAGCAGACACCACCCATCCTTTGGCTCACGGAAGAAACAAAATGCAATGCTTCTGTGGTCAAATCTCTGTGTTGTGGGCCTCTCTGAGTCATCTGCTTCCATCACACTTTCACGTGTGCATTGTTGTACACCATACTGCCTCCTCATGCGAGAAGATCATAACCATCAAAAAATTAAAAATTGCTAATGATTTTTTTTATCATGTGCATAAGGTCAATGATTGAGCTGTCTTTGAGACACAAAATACAGTAAAATTTAACACTGATTAACATAAATCTTAGTTATTTATGTTCCTTAATTAAGATCTACAATGTTTAAATTCTAATTTTAAGTATGAAATTAATTATGTTGAGAGAAAAGAAATTTTTATTTTGTATGTATTCACTTTTCCCATCAAGATTTGTCATTATTTTTTTTTATAGTGGATACTTTATATCAATTCTGTAATTAGAAAAAATAATTTTAAATATAATTTTAGTCTTTGTAAATTTTTTAATTTTAATTTTTTATGTTGTAAAAATTTAATTTTGAATCTTACAGTTTCTAAAGTACAAATATTGGTTTCTTGTATTGTTGGGATCAAAACCAAAATTTATACTTAGGGAAGAATTATTACGATTTTGAAATTATTAAGACTAAAATTTAAAATTTAAAATTTTAAAATAAAAATAAAATTTTTAAAAATAACAACAAATTTTTTTATTCTATTAAGTGAGATAAATTAAATGGATTTATTTTTCTTATTCTCATCCTTTTTATAAGACTAAAAATTATAAAATTTAGTTTTTATTGGTGTCTCATGTAGCTTTTTTTGTAAGTATTTAAACTATTTTAATTGATTTTTTTTATCAATCTTTTTTTCAATTAATGTACCAAAATTTTAAAAATAATAAGTAAAAATATATTTAATTTTAAAAATATAAAATTTCAAATATTGTGTCAGTGGATGTATGATAAAGAGTTGCTTAGATCACCCGAGAAGAAGGACCAACAAAAATCTACAATCAAAACAAAAATGTAAGGAACAGATATTTTTTTATGACAGAAGAATCTAAATAGAATTAAAAGAATATAATTCAGGAGAGCTCCTCATTTATCTTGTAAAGTGCCTAACAAGTTTCATATTTTATTTAATTTGTATATATGTACTCATAAATTTTAAAATAAAAATATTAATATTTAATTACTTAATTTTTACTCATTCAATAAATAAATAAATTTATGTTTAAATGAAGAGTAAATATGGTTTTATTACTTCCTTTATTCATTTTTTTAACAGATTCAATTTCTCACATTAGTTTTTTGTTAAAAAAAATTATCTCAGATTCAAGAACGGGGAGTCTTTTTTTACCACTGTCTCATCAACTATATCTTTTTTTTTATAGAGTTTAAAATTGAAAGTCGAATCCTTTAAAAAAAATTGCAAAGACAAAAAACAAACACTAAATTACATATATAAAAAATATATTTAAATCGTTATTTTATATGTATATGTGTATGTTTATCAAAATCATACTTATCAAAATTTTAAATTAATGATTCTAATTTATCATTTTGGAATATAAAATAAATTGTATACTTATTATTTAATTAGAGTATGTTACCAAATTATATCGTAAATGTATATTATTTTAAGATAATATCTTGTTATAATTAATTAACGTATTCTAACTAAAAAAATAAGATTTATAAATTAGTAACACACATTTATTAATATATACATACTTTTTTTTTAGTTAAAGTATGTTATTAAACTACATCATTAATATATTTTAAAAAAATTTATAGTTATAATTTACTAATGTATTTCAACTCATATAAGTGAGTGTTATATATATAAAATGTGAATTTTGTCAATTTAACTATTAAATTATAATTTTATATTATCTTGATTGTTTAGATTAAATTTTATAACAATTGAATAACAGTAAAAAAAATTCAAATAATTCACATTTTAGTGTAGACTTAATTAAATTTTTTGTTATCGTAATTTGGTGTTTTTTTATTTTT
Organism: Pachyrhizus erosus; assembly: GCA_026544285.1. Classification (NCBI taxonomy): domain Eukaryota; kingdom Viridiplantae; phylum Streptophyta; class Magnoliopsida; order Fabales; family Fabaceae; genus Pachyrhizus; species Pachyrhizus erosus. The sequence goes on along the minus strand of JAMLFT010007834.1, from coordinate 3,584 downwards.
TGTCATTGTAATTTTTTTTCAAAATTGTCTTTGTAAATTTTAAATTTTTTATTTTTAGTCCTTATCATCAAACTCTATTAAAAAATGTTAAAATATTGACGTTAACATGTGTTATGTCAACATAATTTCACATCATTATTGTTACGTCAACAAAAAAAATGTCACATCATCAATTTATTAGATAGACTAAAAATAAAAAATTTGAAACTTACTAGACTAAAAATAAAAAAATAAAATTTTATGGGAATAAAAAATAAAAATAAAATTTTACAAGGACAAAAAAAAATACTAAAATAAAGTAACATATTGATAAATACAAAAAAATTAAGTCTTAAAATATAGTGTATAATTTTAATTAAAAATTAATAAGAAATAATTAAATCATATATTTTCTAAACCTTCATTTATTTTTTCTTTTTTATTCAACACTATAAGATTACTCAAACATTGCATAAATACTTGTCACTCTCTCACTCACTATATATATTATTTATTTTATCTCGAACACATATAAATTTCATAAAAGAAAAATATATACTTTAGATACTATTGACACGTGCACACATGTATGAATAATTAATTAGTCACTTATTTATCACGAAATGTGTTTAAATTAGTTGTGTCTAAAGTGTGTATTTTTATTTTCTAAGATATATTTGTCTTCAAGAGAAAATGAATAATGTATATGATGAGTGAAAAAGTTTGGAATATTTATGCAATGTGTGAGAGTTCTTACAATGTTGAGCAAAAAAGAATAAATAAATAAATGTTTTAAAAATGTATAATTATTAATTTCATATTAATTTTCAATATAATTTATACACAATATATTAAGACTTAATTTTTTTATATCTATAAATATGTTACTTTATTTTAGTCTATTTAGTTTTTCATATTTTTTGTCTTAAAAAATTGTTTTTCATTTTTTGTCTATGTAAAATTTTGTTTTGTTTTTATTTTTCATCCTTGTAAAATTTTATTTTCTTATTTTTCGTGTAAAAATTTTTCATTTTTAGTCTTTGTCAATTTTTTTTTTTAATTTTTAGTTCCTCTACTAAATTGCTAATATGTCAACATGTTGATATGACACATATTCACATCAACAATTTAACATTTTTTAATGGAGTTTGACAACAAGGACTAAAAATGAAAAGTTTGAAACTTACAAGGATGACTTCGAAAAAAAAATACACTGACAAAAAATGAAAAAGCGCTAAATTATAGGGATGAAAAACTCAATTAAACCTTTAGTATATTTTGAAAACTATATTATTATGTTCATTTTGATTTATATGAATGAGATATCAAATAATTTTATATTAATATAAATTTTTATATATATGATATATATGAAAGAAATTTTCAATCTAATGATAAGTTTTGAAAAAATATTATTCAATTAAAAATTATTAAATGATGTAGTAATTGATAAAAGTTATACAGGTGAAATTTTATTTCCCCCTATATTTATATAACTCGTATTGGTCTTGATGTAATTAGAAATTATAATCAATTGTCAGTGAAATTATATTACTAAAAGGCTTGATAGTCTTATAACAAGGAGTTACTCAACTATTATGTGACAACCATAAAACTTTACATATTGCTACAAATCTTGTATTTCATGAAAGAACAAAAACATGTGGAAATGAATTATTACTTTGTTCGATAATGAGTTCAAAACAATGACATTAAACTTGTGAAGATTGACACAAAGGATCAAGTGAGAGATATTTTCACCAAACTTTTGGAAAGAAATAAATTTGCATTTCTACTCAACAAGTTGGGCATTATAAATCTTCATGCACCAACTTGAGATGAAATATAAAGATTAAAGCATCTACCTTTATGTTATTATGTTATGATAAACTGTTAGTAGTTATAAACTCATTTTATTATTAGTTAAACTTAGTTTAGTTTTCTAACTATACATGTGCGTTACAAAAATCTCATGGATTTCTTTATTTAATAAGTTTAATTTTACATTAAATTTTTAAATTCTTTTTCTTCTCTCCTCTTACACTAACATTAAATTTTTAATATCCCACATTTTCATAATATAAAATTGAATAAATTACATAAATACTCTCTAAAAACAAACAAAATGTTTATGTAATTTTATAAAATCTTAAAAAGTATTTATGTAATTTACACTATAAAATTATTATAAAAATAAATAAATATTTTAATTAAAAAATATGTAAAAAGGAATGAAATTATCTTAGAAGAAATACTTTACATTATTATTATTTATTTATTTAAAATTTATTAATTTTAGTCATTAAATTTTTAAAAATTAAATAATAAAAATAAAGAATGATTATTTTAGAATTATATACATATATGTGTCGACATAGAGCAAAGGTACATGGTTAAAATTGCAGCTTTATGATGCCCACGTGCGCACCTCCACTTTCATGAACCCCACCACGTAAGTTTGTTCTCTTTCAAATCTCAATCACAACAGACCCTTCCACCTTTGGTCCCCATTTCTCCATCCATTTCATGATCGTACTCCATGCTTTTGCTTCATACATCCCCCTCTCCTCATATCAATCTTTACTTTTTATTCTTCTCCAACATTTGGATTCCAGAGAATAACACACACAATTTTTCAAATATGAAATTAATATATATATTCAAAACTTTAGTAATAATACCTCTTACACACACATATATATATCATACTCTTTTTCCATTGAATACTTGAAAGCCTTTTTAACAACATTATAATTTTAAGATTTTTTTTTTAATAAAAAATATGCAATGATTCAAATACTTGCTTTCAAGATGTAGTTGAGGTCAAACACGTGTCTTTCTGCATATTTTTTATTTTATTTTTGAAGAATCCTTATCCATGCATGTTAACATTTATCTCCCCTTACACTTTTGATGTACTCCAATTACATTTTGTTTAACATATAGAGAGGGAAACGCAAGAAGAATATAACTGCTAACAAGAAGAGTTTGGTGTCTTGCAGGTTTAGGATGTTGACGTTTATTCTTAAATTTGATTTATTGTTGGTGTATTCCTTTTTGTTTTTTTGACAGATGGTGTATTCTTAATATTACCATCTAATGTTATTAGCCTACCATTTAAAGTATTAAAATTAATGTATATGTTGTTTTAACTGTAAGATAAATAGTTTTTATTACTATGATTGTACTAAAATTAAAATTTATGATCTCATTTATATTATCCAAACTTTTTATTATTAGACAAATCTTAGTAGGTTATGTAAGATGAGTTAATACTGAGGTTGTTAAAATCATATTGAAGTAGTTGGTTCAATCGGTCTAACCTATAGTAGATTTGATGACCAATTTGAATACTTAAAAAAAATTAAGCCATTTTTAGAATTGATAAGAATTTATCAAATTAATCTAAAATTGATAAGAATTAGTGTAAAAAATTGATTTGAATTAATATCTATTTTAATTTTTTAAATTATTATTTTTTAATTTTTAAAATTTAATAAGAATATTTTTATAGATAAAGAAAAATATATATTAAATAAATATTTTAAATAGATATAAATTATTTGAACAATTATTAATAATTTTTTATAAAGCATATAATTTAC
>JAMLFT010007833.1:0-14369 GCA_026544285.1 Pachyrhizus erosus | reverse complement strand
AATCAATTAGAAATCATTTAAATATAATTTTTGAAATAATAATTATAAAAATCAACATTTTTATATATTATAATTTAAAAATAAATAACATTATAAATAAATTTTATAATATAAAAATTAAATTAAAAAATATAAATATATTAATTAATGCTAAATATGCTCCAACATTCAATTAAAAATAATAAGTTGTAACATATTTTATAGAATGCAATTCCTTAAAATATGTTCTATAAAAAAACAAAAATTTAAAAAACACAATTCTAAGTTAATTGTATAAATTTAAGAGAGAAAAAAATAATATGATGACTAAACTGAAATAAAGACAAGTATTATAAAAAAAAATCTGATATGAACAAATTTAAAACTTAAATATTATATTTATCAATAATTTAGTTATTTTGTTAAATATTGCTCCATTTTCTTACAGAGGATATCCACTCCTTTTCCATAGGACATTTCGGGTTCATGAGCTCCAATGCGATGTACTACCTTAGCGGTACTTCAGAGTAAATGCCTACAACAATTAGCATCACACAACATAAATTTGACCGAATGAATTATATAGTTAGATGAATGTATAATAATTTATTTATTATTAAAATAAATCATTTAATTAACAATTTATGGATTAAGTTAGTTCAACATATATCACTTTTAAAATTAAAAGGTTTTAGAATAGTTTCTTAAGTATTAATTTGATGACTTATTTAGAATAGAAAGATGCATGTGTAGTTTATAAAAAAAAAAATCTGTTTTATTTGACGTAAAATAATTTTTTTTTTTACGTAAATGACCTTTTGTTCAATTGATAATGTATAGCGTGAATTGATCGAGACACAATGTGTCTTGAGGCATATAGAAATTGATGATGATAAAGCACTTTATTTTGTTCGTTTTACATTTTTCTTGACAAGTAGAAAAAAACTAAATAAAAAACTAGAAAATAGTTAAGATTGTTGCTTGTATTCAGTCTCTTCATCAAAATCTCACCTTTTTCTTTGTCTGTTTCACAACTGAAACCCCTGCAAGTGGTCCAAATCTTTTCTTCTTCCCTTCTCCGCTTCCATCTTCCTCTCTCTCAAAGGTGTCTCTACCTATGTCAGTCTTCTTGCTTTGAATAATTTGGGCTCACTTTGTGGTTCATTTGTTGCAGCTAGCTAACTGCAGTTACAACTTCCAATTTTTCACTCATGAATTTCTTCTTCCTTTGGTAATTCTTTTCTTTCAATTTCAGAGTGTATACCTTAAAGGATAACAAAATCTTTTTGTTTTGCTTTGTTTATTCTCCGTACTTTCTTTTCTTAAACATGGTTATATGGTGTCGTGTCCTGAATTAGTTCATATGTACTTATCCTCAAAGATTTTGCTCAAATAAGGTCACTGTCGTTTCTTTTATTAAGTTGTCTACATAAATCACACCTTAAGAGTTAGTTGTTGTATTTAGGGATGCGGGTTTTCCCTGAATGTAAAAAATAAAAATAGGTACTTGGGCTCTTGGTATCATGTGTTTAATTGTCTGCTATTCTTTTCTCGGTTTGGTATCCCTTGAAATTTAGGGTGGAAATTTCTGGGGCTAGTCCTTTTTTTTTTTTTTTTTTTTTTTGCTTCTTTTATATTATTTTTTTCTTATTGCGCATCCTTGAATTTTTCTTGTTCGTTTTAAAGGGACCTAAAACTGACCGTTTTCTCTTAAAATTTCGGTCGATCTACCCATTTTTTCAGTCATTAAATTTTGCGTGATGTTAAAATGAGCATGGAAATCAAGTGCACTTTGTTCTCACTATATAAAAGCCTTACTCTGTGCTTATATTAAAATTTAACAAAAATCACATGAAAAAAGTATAGTTTATATAACGGTGGCCATGTCTTGCGTTGAATAAGGGGTTGCATTGACCACAGTCATTGATCTACAAAAGTTCATCTAAGTTTTGAATTTTATGGTAGTTGCAGAATCCAATAAAAATTTCCATGGATACGTTGAATAGAACATCAAAAGCTTTCAATGCACACACCTAGAGTTTGGGAATTCGGACACAACCTGGAAATTGAAATTTTAACATTGGAATTAAATTTCATAGCATGATTCTGGCATCCTTATATGATATGTAGACTTCCGACCATTTTGAAATTGGATATTAAGATTTTTATATTCATATTTTGGGGTTTGTTCTTTGAAAATTTCCCCCTATTCTTGTACCAAGAATGGCACTACTTATTAATAAGTCTGGTTTGTGTAAGCAGATACATCACCTTTGAAGGAAGCCGTATAGTTTGAACCATGACAACTAATCCATCTCTTTCTCCTGGAATTCATAAAGAAGAAAAAGTTCTCTCAGAGGTGACTTTCTGAAACTAGCACTCCTTGTTATGCTTTAGGTTTGGGAAATGTAACTTAATTGATATCGTTTCAACTTTGTGTAATGTACATTGTTCAGATTGGGAGTTCTGAAAAGCAGTTATGGACATTGATCCATTCCAAGGGCCTTTTGCACTCTGATGCTCAAGACTTGTTCCGCAAAATCCGATCTAGTTATGAGAGAATAATCTTAAGTAATCACATGCTTTCAGAACTTCAGGATGTTGAATATTCTTTGTGGAAGCTGCACTATAAGCATATTGATGAATTTCGCAAAATAATAAAGAAAAACTCTGGTTATGGGGAGAGCAAAATATCAAGAATGCCACAAAATCAAGTTGTGCAGAGAGACAGTGACAATCATTTGAAGTTATTTAAGATATTTCTGACAGAAGCTATTGAGTTTTACCAAACTCTGATTGTGAAACTTAGAAAACATTATGGAGTCTCAGTGGAGGCTTCGTTTTATAAAAAGGGTTGGAACTCTATTTCTGTTGAACCAGATATCATGCATAAATGTCAGTATCTATGTCATCGTTGTCTAGTTTGTACGGGGGATCTTGCTAGGTATAAACAACAATGTGAAAACCCTGATACTCGACATCATAATTGGTCAGTTGCTGCCACCCATTATTTGGAAGCAACAAGGATTTGGCCAGATAGTGGTAACCCACAAAATCAGGTAAATGTTTCTTATCTATTGCAGTGTTGCATAAGAGAATCTTTTATCCTCTATTGTTGTGGTTTTGTTCTTCCAATGATGGTGGTCTTGTTTATTCGCAGTTGGCTGTCCTGGCAACATATGTTGGTGATGAATTTCTTGCTCTTTACCACTGTGTAAGAAGTTTTGCAGTTAAAGAACCTTTTCCTGATGCCTGGAACAATCTTATCTTGTTGTTTGAAAAGGTAATATGATATTGAGGCTCTTTAATACACTGTAATTCTTTCTATCTATATGTTTAATGATTCCAAGCTTCCTATACTTTCATCTCCTCAAGTGTCTCTAATGATCTTGCAGAACAGGTCATCTCCTCTAGAATATGCTTCCAGCAAAGTTTGCTTAGATTTCTTGAACCCTTTTCGACAAATTGGTGAAAAGACCAAGGTGCAAGGAAAAGATGATAGCTCAAACTGCAACAAGTTTGAAGGCAAAAGTAATCATTTTACAAAGTTATGGTCTCTTATGGTCAGAACCATAAGTTTCCTCTTCATATCGTCTAGGTATATCTTGGATTCATTTTATTTTGTTTTAAGTTTTTCTTGGTATTTTGTCTTGCCTTTATACTGTTTGAATTTCCCTCTTAGTCAAGTTGAGTCGTGTATTTGCAGTATCCTTGACTAATATGTCTTCTTGAACGCATCTGCAGTGCTGATTTCACTATTAATAACTAATTTATTGTGGAGGTTTTCAAGTCACCTTAAAGCAGTTAATATTTACATTTTCTTGTGTGTGGATACATTTTATGTTATGAGCATCATATAAGAGATTTTCTATTTTACATCTTCTGTACCTCAAAAGGAATATACTGTTGATAAGTCTCTAACTACGGTGATTATTGCTGCATGCATGTAACTTACAACTAAAAGGGAGAAAATAGAAGTACCTTTATAATTGGCAGTCCAAAATATTTAGAAATCTAGATGCTCTTCCGAGTTATGAGCTGGTTTAGAGGTTTAAAGAAACTGATTTTTGACCTGCATCTTCTGAAGCAGAAATGAACAGTTAGACTGCACAGATGAATAAATTTTGCAGTTGATTCTGAGAGGGAAAAACATAGACATTGGATTGCATATTATGCTAGTATTGGGTATAATAGATTTATTCAAAGTAGTGTCGTCATATGCCTACATTGTTAGTTTATGCCAGACTGTGCTGGACCAAATTGTTTGATACAACAAATTCCTTATATAATGTAGATTAATGTATACTTTTAGTTCCTTTTATGTGTTCTGATGTTGTTTACCCTTATCTCCTAAAGCAGTTTAGAGGAATTCTCTATTGCATTGGCATCTACAATTGGAGAGTTGGATAAAATGATGGAGCTAGAAGATATAGAACTAAAGACCATGTTGGAATCCTATAGTCAAATGGATTTAGCCAGAAGAGGTCCTTTCCGAGCCATACAAGTAGTTTCTATCCTCATATTTTCCCTAACAATTCTAATTGATAAACTTGGAAAAAATGAATCTGAAGACAAAAATGATAGGCAGTTGATGCAGCTGGCATTGACTGCTACATTCAGCTTGATGGGACGTTTCATTGAAAGATGCCAAAAGGCTAGTTCTTTGAATCATTGCCCCTTGTTTCCCTCAGTACTTGTTTTTGTAGAGTGGTGTTCAAGCATACATGAAGTATGTGCAACCGATCAAAAGAGTATAAGAGCTATTTCTTATTTTTTTGACGTGTTTGTTGAACTTCTAAATCTACTAAATGATGATAGAAAGGAAACCAAGAAGCATATAGATAGAACTCCTCTGTGGGAGGATTATGAGTTGAGGGGCTTTGTACCTATAACTTGTTCACATCTCTCATTAGATTTCTGTGGTAATTGGGAACACAGAGACAATTTTGAAAGTGGAATTGAATTGCGTACTGAGCGCATCAGAGAAGCAGCGATGAAGATAGCAAGCAGTTCAAATAATTGGCAGAAGTGGATTACATGTGATAAGTTAGGAAATAAATTTTATGTGGCTAGATCAAATCAGGATCATGACAAGAAAGAAACAGAAAATTTGGAGTCCAACAGCAATACTACAAAATTGGAAGAGCCTAATCAGCAAACCACCAAAGACACTGGAGAACATGGTAAATGGATGGTAGAGGATAATCTAAGTAGCTCCAGCACCAATGGAAAATCTTCTGTAGTGGAAGAAGAAGAAGTTATTCTCTTCAGACCCCTCACAAGGTACAATTCAGCACCATCGCACCCCTCTATCTCCACTGATGACACGATGACACCAAAAGACAAGGACAACCAAAGTTTATTGTCTGATGATTGTTTGCGCCGTGCTAGTTCTCTACTTATGGCACAAAACCCAGCTCAAAATCAAAGTGATCCATGGGAATTCATCATTTTGGATTTCAGGAGTGACAAATCATTCAAACAGCAAGAACCTTTAACAAAGGAATCTAATGCACACACTTCTTCAGAAGCCCCAATTGCTGTTGGCCCTCCTTCTCTTAATGCTTGGTTCCTTGATAGAGAAAGCTTGAGCCACAACAGAAATAATGGGACAAATGGCCTTAGTGAGCACAGGTTGCAGCCAATTGAGGAAATAGGTTCTTCATCTTTGGCCAGTCTTTCCATCAATAAAACTGAGAATTCAACCACAAGTTCAGTGGATGAGTCTTCAAACTTACATTCCGCCTCTGCTACATATTCCCTTCCAGTACCTTCTGCCCCATTACTCCCCGATAATGCTGGATGGTTTACTGATGCACAATCTAGTTTATCTTCTCCATTATTTCCAGAAAACTCAGTACCAAAAAGTGGTTATTCAGATTGGAGTTCTACATATGGACCACATGGATATGATCCTAGATTTCCCGTTCTTTCCAGTGGATACCCACCACCTGGAAGAATGACTTCTTCAGAATGGCTGCGTTGGTATAGAGAAAATTACAAACCTGAAAGGAGTAACAATTACATGCAACCTACTCATTCGAATCCTCCTAATCCTGGAAATCATGTGAACTTCCTCTTTCATGATAGTTACAGGTCTGGTCAATTTGATAGATGGAACAACCCTTTGTCTTCTAACCAGTACACTTACATGGAACCCCCAGGGCCCCCACCATTGCAGCCAGGATTTTTGTCTGCTTTTGGTCAGCACAAAGGCAGTGTCTACAACAATTCTCAAAGACCAAGCCCTTATGGGTGTGGTGCAGTGACAGACCTGAGGAATGAGCCACAGTCTCTGTTAGAGTGTCTGAAGGAGAAGGAGTGGCGACTCCAGCCAGATCCTAATGTCAGGGGGCCTACATTCATGGGAAATTAGAACTTCTACCTGAAACTTTTGTGCACTTTGGTTCCATACCAAGCATCAAATAGTATAAATGTGTGCATATATCATTCATGAATAGAGATGTTTCTGCCATTTCCTGACTGAATTGAGGAATTCCAAAGAAAGTGGGTGAAGTATCCTCCGTTCAAGTTTTTATCTCATGGAAATCTGCACTTCTATTCGTAATTATCTGTTCTAGGATATGCATGTAAATATGTTTAGTTAGAAGTGGAAATCATCATTCTTAGAAATGGGCACATGATTTCTGAAAACAAGTTTGCTAGCCATGTTTGTTTATGTACATGAGATTATCTACGGTGAGATGTAAATTGTATAGACAAGTAAACGTTAGTTATTATATATGATGCCAGATTTATGGTTGAGTATGTTATATCCAAAAATTACTGCTTAGGAAAGTCTAGTTGGTTATTATTAAAATTTTAACCATTGTGGTGGCAGTAAAAACATTTTTTTTATTCCTAAAACAAATTTTTTAAGCCTGGTCCAATTAATATTATAACTCCAACCTCCATCGTTTTAAACTTTTATTTTGCATAAAATAAAAAGTTAGCTCATTTTTTTAGCAAATGCAAAAAGTTTTTTAAAAAAGGTTAAAAACCAGGAAAGGTAAGACGAAAAGCACAAATTTGGAGCGTCTATGTTTGGAAGATAGAATCTGATACTCGTACGTATCATAAGTCAAACCAGCTATCCTCTGAGCTTTAGCTCCTGGTGTAAATGTACAAACCATCTCTATGACAAAGCTATTTTTATGAGTTTATACCTGCTGTGCATCTTTTTAGGCTTTTGTGACTTCTTTAATGGCGAATTTGTGTCTTACTGTTAGGTTGGGCTTAGCATTCTCTCGCAGTGCTTCATGTTGCATTCATTGTTCAAATCTGTTACAATGCCAAATTGAAGATTTATACAAGTATCTAGTACTAAAAGGAAATTAAGGGGACGAAGTATAATTAGATATTATGAGCCTAGGCTTAGGTTTTAGAGGTTTTCACATTAAATTTATAAAAAATAATTTATTCTTTTTGGTCAGAAGGTAAATAAGAGATCTTTTTAAGGGTCCAAAGCCTTGGGGTTGAACTGTCCTCTCTGAAACTGGAATTTTAGTCCTTAAAATATGTAAAAAAAAAAACTCACTTTAATCACAACGTATGATTGTACTGGTCTTGTATAAGGATTGATTTTCTTCGTTAAAAGGAAATCTAAAAAAACTTATATCATTTGATTGTCCTCATTATTCTTGTTCCATCCATCATGTTTGAGATTTTGAATTCAGTTAAAAAATTTATCTGAATTTTTATTTACATAAATTTTTCTTTAAATTTTTCTCAACCATATCATAAGACCAAATTTTCTATCATTTTGTTTTGAAATTCACATAGTCACGCATAGATACATATTTATTATTAATGTACGGGATCCTCGGCAGTATTTTGTTGATTGTCCTAATTGTTTTTTTTTTTAAATGATTGTTCTAATTGTTACTTCGGGTCATCCTCAAATTGTTTGCGGTTTTCACTCATTTTTATTGCCTACTGCCTAGGCTTCCCAACGCACACAATCATGCATTGCACTGGATTGACAACACCATTCATAGAGTTCACATTTATAACTTTGTACTATGTTTTGATGTGTCATTAATGTTCGTAACAAGTTTTAAAACTTGCATGTTTGCATGTTACTAGTTATGATACTAATGTTCTGGTGTGACAACGAAAGCATCATCAGGTAAAATAATTAATGCAAATATAATTTTTTGTATGTCTTGCACGCTATCATTAGGGCCTTCACTCAAGCGAATTCATCCACTGTATATTTTTGCATCTAAATGATGAGACCCTTGTCAATTAGAGTTTGCATAGGCTTTTCCTTTCATTTGCAGTGCTCAATACAATCTGGCCCGGTCTCTATTGAACATCAAATGTTGCAAAGTGATCCATCTAGATTCTAGAGGTAAGCATAAAGAGCAAATAACTATGAAACATTACAAAATAAGACATAATATACTTTAGATTGGGAAGATTTATTTGGATATTTCATGGAACGAAAACAATTTATGGTGAATTTTTTCGTAGTTGATGGACGGACACTACAGCAACCAAATTTTTCAAGAAGTCACGAGGAGCATACTGGCTGAAGATGTTGCTCCCCTTTGTCACTGACTCTTGTCTTCCTTCTCCTTATGTTTCTCTTTCTTTGGTTTGACGAAACAGAAACATGAGCAGCAGGGGAACTGCAACAAGAAACTCATTTCTTTCACAGTATGCTGTTATGACCAAATTGGAGGATGTGATGTATGTAGAGCTCTAGCCTTACTATATTGTGGTCATTTCGTTTTTTATTCATTTCTCTTTGATGCTAATCTTGTCTTGCAGATAACAAGATGCTTAACTTGTTTTTTCCATGCCCAGCTCACTGGATGCCTTGTGTTCGTGCCAGTGGTTTGGATTTTTTTTCCCATGGCTCTCTCTCTTTTAAATGATTTATCATGTCGAATATAAAAAAAACACTAGGTGCAGCTTTTAGACGCTTTTCCAGTAAGGAATATTCAAGCTATAGGCATCTTTAATTCAATTCAAACGGAAGATTGACAATAAAACTACCTTAAACCATCTCACCATGTTAAGAATTTTGGTATAATTCAATGGTTAAGTTTTATTCATAGGAAGTTGTTTTAAAAGTAATTCTGAGTAGAATTTCTTCAATTAATATAACTTTTTATATACATTTAATTGTATTTTTTTCTCAGTTTTATGATTTTGTAAATTTTATCATCATTTTCTTTTTATATATTTTACCTCTATATTTTTATAAATTTGTAAATTTTGTCCATTTGTTATTTGAACATATATTCTATTAGTTGATTGGTAACATGACAACATTAACTACTAAAGTAGGAATATATGTGATAACACGGATCAATGTTGTGACATTGACACAATAACATGTAAGTAGGGGTAAAATGTACAATATTTTGAAAATAAGGGACAAAATGCACCAAAAAAAAAGATAAAAAAATATTGATAGATGTTGCCTTTGATCCTCCTTGAATCATTCTAGCCTATAAATATTACCTTTTCACATACTAAATTATGTCATTATTAATCAAAAACTACCATTTGACCTCCTATAAACCAACTCTACTACTTAAAGTCATGAATGCAAACTTTATTACACAATAAACCTTATAAGTTCTTCTTTCAACATTCATTAAGTTCCTTCTTAAGCTTATTCATGCTCATCTTTCTCATGGACTTGTTTATGTAAACTTATTAAAAAATATTTATTGAAAAAATAAGGAGAAAAAAATGAAAAGTTTCTCTATAAGCTAAAATTAGATTATGCATAATTTAACACCCGTCACTATATGAGAGAAGTTTTACAAATTAGTTCATGTATAAGCTAACTTTAACTTATAGAAAAATTCGTTTCAATTTTTTTTTTCTAGAAGTGCTTATAAATAAACTTACGCAAACAAACCTTCATCATATATCTCAAACTTTAATTTATGTCAGTGTTATTAATGACAAAATATGGCGAAAGGCCAAAATTTTATCATATAAACATGTCATTATAGCTTGTCTATGGTGGTTAATAAAAAAAAAAAACTAACTATGACAGTCATGACGCCATAACTTAATAACAATGATTTACACATAACCCACTAAAAACACTTATTTTTTTAATGCTTAAAACTTAAATGCCTCACATTCACTCAATGATTCAATGCATTATAACAAGCCTTTAAGATATTTTTTTCTATTTGTTATGTGCACATTCTCCTTATTACAACACAACAACATAACAAACACTCATAGCAATGATTCCCCTATATGTTCAATCTCTTATGGGTCTAACCACACCACCATGATCACCTATTTGAGTTAACACACATGTTGAATCATATGTTAAATGGTTGGTAGGTTGGAGGAAATGATATACCTACAACTTTTTGTGCAATTGCACAAGTGGGATCTTGAGCATTTTTCATCTCTCATTCCTTTAAATGTGAGGGATTTTAATAAATTTATGGTTTAGGATTTAGGCTCTTTCCTTTCACAAAAAAAAATTAAGAATAAATATATCTACTTGTGTTTTTATGAGATCACAAATATTCACTATAGATGATAATCATGCTCAAATTGTATAAGACTACTATAAGTGAAAAATTCATATATATAAAACTTAAACATAAAATCGTTGATTAAATTGAAATAACTCCATGCTAGTAGTTGATCCACATGGTCTATAGTAATATCCCTACTAGTTTTTTTTCATTGATGGAGTAGGGCTAAAAAGTATAGAAAACAAATCTAATGAACAAAAGAGCAAGTTGCATTTGCTAATAAAGACAATGAAGCAAAATTTAAAGGATCATTGAAGAAGTGAAGTTTTGGCGCCATGAACAAACCAAACTTTGCATGTGTATTTATAACAACATTACATTCTCTAGTAACATAGGATAAGGTTACCTCTAACCCATTAATTCATGAATTATGTTTACAATTTGGACACAAAAGTCAATGTTAACTATAAATAAGCCTTATTCTCTAACAAGTCGAAGGCCGTGAAGAATGACCTATAACTTCACTTGAAATATCAAGCAACTTTCAAGATTACACACAAAACCTCCTTAGAACTTTGCAAATGAATCATGAAGCATACCTCCACAAGTAACATATGGTTTTAATGAAGAGAAAGCCCGATCACAATTAAGTTTAACCCAAGGAACTTCAAGATGCATCCAACACTTAATCTGAGAGACAACAACATGCTTTACTCTATGATTCCTCACTTTTCCCATCTGATTAAAATTATGAAGTCATGTCATAGGCTATGTGATTTTTGCATGAGCTCAACATTACTCCACATCATTTTCCTATAAACTTTATCATTTTTTCTCTGCTAAAGAAAATCCAAAACACTTATGTCACTTTGGAAAGCCATAAAATTCTCCTTTCATATTGTGAAGTAATTAGTTAGGTAATGAGCCTAAAAAAGGGATAAAGTGGTGACTTAAGGGGATTAATCCTCTTTGAATGTTTTTTACATGCTTGCAATCCTGCATGTAGTAAATAACAAACTTGTCCTCTGTATTGCACAAGCAAGATAGTGGTTCATCCTTTTATGTTATTGAACCAAGTTAGTAGCTAATGCCTTTTGTAGTTATCTTTCACAAAAGTGCACACCTAAATTTTATACCCTCCCATTTTCACATGACATAAAAAAAGGAACTTTAGAGTTGACATCATAGTTAACAATGTGATTGTAAGCACTAGAAATCATAAACAGACCATCAACTAACTTCTTTTCAAATATATTATCCATGTTATTCTCCTTATTAAGAGGGATCATCCCCCTAATTATATCACAAACTTCCTCTAGTAAGTTATTTTCAATTAGGCAAGATCCAACATTCCATTTAAATGACGAGCTTGACGAATCCCCAAACCATCCTTTTCTTTTGAGCTATATATTGGTAGTTAAGCAACCCAATGCACCTTCTTAACTATTAAGGATTCCTTTCATAAAAAGCTACAAATAAGATCCAAGTTATCACACATATGACGAGGCAAATACTCTAATTGCATAATGTACACAAGGAGAGAACCAATAACAAGTTTAATCAGCATAGTCTAACTTGTCAAAGATAAGTTTCTAGCTTTCCAAGTATTAAACCTCTATTTCACTTTCTCTAGAATGTGAGCTTAAGTTTTCCTACAAACCTTTTTATGAAGCAACTTAATCTTAGGTAATTTTTAAGGTTATCAATGTTGTAAAAGCCCAACCTCCATTAATTTCTTCTTAAACGTTCCAATTAGCATTGTGGGAGAAAAAAACATCCTTATTTTAACTCTACTCACCTTTTTTGTAGAGATCACATAAAAGAAATCAAGGTTGGCATAAATGAGCTCCACTTGATCCATAAAGACATTTGCAAAGATAATTAAGTCATTTGCAAAGGCTGAATGAGATAATTTAGGCCTTTTGCATCCCACCTAAATAGGCTTCTAAAAATTATTTTCTATTCAACTAATATAAACTAGCTCAAATGCTCCATAGGAAGAACAAATAAGTATGGAGATAAAAGGGTTACCTTGCTTGATACCCTTATTGAGGGAAAATTGGTCCAAGGCCTTTCCATTCCAAAACATGCTAATGAATGATGTGGAAATGTAGTGATATATAACATTAATGAACAACCTAATTTTCTTGAAGATATCAAGGATGAAGGCTCAATTAAGCCTATCATACATCTTTTCAAGATTAATCTTAAATGTCATCCATGTTTTCTTCTCATAGAATGACTCACTTCTTAAGTTATGATAATGTTATCTTTACTCTATCTATATGAAACAAAGCTACATTATTAATTACTCCATCACTTATCTTAGTCCTACAACTAAAATCTTTGTCAATATTTTGTAAGACACATTACAAACACTAATTGACCTAAATTGAGATAACTTATAAGCATCATTCACCTTTAAAATAAAAGTAACTAAAATTTTATTTATATATCTCATTTAAGAAAAAAATTTAAAATTTCTAAATAAATTTATAAATAGAAGGACCCACAATATCTCTAAAAGTTAATGTTGACTTCTAATTAACTAAAAGGTATAATAATATATTAAAAGCAAACAATAAATATGTATTCACAAAAAATGGATATAATGTATTAAAAATATTTTTATTATTTAATTTAAAAATGATTACTTCTTTAGTCTCATTATTTTTTAAAAATTATTAATTATATATTATTATTATTATAAAATTACCACTTTTTTATAAAAATATTTTTGTTAAGAGTTAAATGTAGTTTGTTTTTTTTTCAGTTTAAATGTAGTTTTGAATTCATTTAAGTTTCCTTGAAATATTTAAAGGTTGATTTAGCCAATTTGTAAGTCATCATAAGTTTTTTACGAAAATTTCTGTTGTTTTTATTTTGGAATGGAGATGCCCCACCCCTCCTTAATTTTTTTTTTTTCCCGTTAAAACAGACAAATATTAATGAAAAATATTAATTCATTATTTTAAAATCAAGTTTACTATTTTTTTTTATCTAAAAAATGTAAATTTATTTAACATTTTTTATAATTTTAATTTGACATATTTTTAGTCTTTCAGTTTTAATGTTTTTACATTAATAATAAGATTGTAAGTGTATTTTTTTCACGGTATGTAAAATTTTTTGTTGGTCCAAAGTAGGGGTAGTTCGGTTACATGTCTCAATTCTGAATTACTTTTGTCTTTTGGGCGAGACACAATATTCTGCATCTTTAACGAAAAGGAATTTGTCATTTATAGAAAAGAATACTAGAAAGAGTCAATGAGATGGCAATAAGCCAATGATGTGAGAGCAAATAGACCAAAGCTGGTGAAATTCATTAGCGGTTCCAGTTCATATCACAATCATCCACTTCACAAAACATGTGCATACTGCAGTTTTCAGACGTTTTAGCTCGCAAAGTTATAAGACAACGTGTTTTTTTTTTTTTTTTTTTAAACAAAGACAACGTGTTAAAAACATGTGAATTCCAATTTTTCAAATTATTTTATCTTTTTTAATAAGGTTTCCGAAATTTTTCGAAAGAGTAAATCACCGTTTCGATTCTTGAAAGTGTATATAACTTTCTAAGAAAAATTCAAAGTAATTCTTAAAATTTCATATAAATTTCTATAGTTAATTACTTACTTTCATTTTATTCTTTAAATATATATTAATAATATCATTTAAGTCATACTTTTTAAAAAAATTTAAACTAATATGACTAACAAATTATATTTCAGAGATTTATTTAAAATTTCGTTAGTTTTAAGAAGTAATATAACATTGTTGTACACTTAGAAATTGAAATGGTGATTTACATATCTGTTTTTAAGAAAAATTAATTTTTTTATTTTAATATTTTTATCAAATAACAACATTAATTAATATTATAATAATAATTTTAATAATTTAATGATTTATTGTCATTAAAGAGTT
>JAMLFT010007832.1:0-14372 GCA_026544285.1 Pachyrhizus erosus | reverse complement strand
AGAAACTAAAATATATTTTTTTAAAAGATTAAATTAAAATAATTTTAAAAAAATAAAATAAAAAACTCTATTTATAAAATAAAAAAATTATTTAAACTTAAATTTTTATAAGAACTAAAGATAATGTTCTGAAATATTTTGAGAGAGCAGCGAAAATATATTTGATCTTAAAATCTTTGTGATATATAAATGAAGATTGAATGTATCCTTATAATGTGTATAGTGATTTCAATTGTAATTGGGCTACACCTTCATATTTTGCATTAAGTGTTTATTGCCTCAAACAAATTGTTTCTTACAAAAGATTTTAGGAGGGGAAAACAACTTTGTGATACTGACAGATTGACAAGTTAGTGTTAGCTATTAGGTTGCTTCTGATGAAAATTATGTGTTGAAACAGTTGGAAGAAACTAACAACTCACAAGTTCAAGTAAGTCTGGCTTTGGAAGCTGGAGAACCTAACATCCATTACACCAACTTTCCACCTCAATCAGAGGGGTTCTTCCGGCCAGTGGGAGTGAATCCCAACTTGCAAATTGGGTAAAGTCATTCCACAAAAATTCCCAAAAATACTTTTGTGCATACACTTCTCATTTTTTTTTTTGCTATACTTGAGTTTGCTTTATTGCTTTTTCGTAGTACTGTATCTACAAAGTGTGTGTTTGATTGGTTACAGATACAACCAGACTGGTCCTGATGATGCTAACGTTGGAGCTGCATCCTTAAGTATGCATGGATTCGCTTCTGGGTGGATGCTTTGATGACATTGAATTTACATGTGACATAAAGAACAGAAAAGAAAACGGGTCATGGATGCGTTCAACACATCCATAATATATATGTTTTCGTTTCGTTTTGTTATGCATTATTAATCAATGTTTGAATAAATAAAAATTGAGACTAGTATTGTCATAAAAAATTTATGAATCTCAAACGCTGTATATTTGTATCCAAGTTAAAACTCTAAGCTTTTATGCATAAGATGAGTACCACTCTCCTTTGATATAATTGGGTTCCAATCTACGATTTGTTTTTAATACTATTTAAGATAAAAATACATTTTACTTTCTTTAATTTTTCACTTTCTTAACCTAACTCTTTCTGTTTTTTAACATCACTAAACTGTCTTATCTCTTATACATTTTTGCTTTATTTAATTACAACGTTAAGCTCTTTATAACTAGTTGGGCTGATGTTTTAATTTGTTTTTTCCATCGTTGTGAAGATAATTGCAATTCCCACCTGGCTTTATGCTCTTTTCACCCGATATTTTGTTTTAAAAAAGCGCATTTTGGTGAAGCAAAATACACAGTAAAAGGCGTTTCTGTTGCAAGAGAGTGTAAAAACACAAGAATAAAAGTGGTTTCTATTGAGAGAAATGATCCAAAATCGTGAATAAAACAACTGACGATTTCGTATGAATAAGTCATTGGGTCAACATATGGTTCAAAATTGATGCAAGTGAACATCCTTTGTTTGGTTTTATATGCTTTTGTACGATTTTTATGTAGAAATTTAACATGTAATTTTTACTTTATTATTATATCATAATAAATGCATATTTTGTTAATTTTAATAATATTAAATGAAAAGTAAAGATGTAATTGATAAAATAATTGTAATGCCCTTTTTCATTGATTTTAATTTAAGAAAATCTTTTTAAGTATTTTATTTTAGGTCAATTTTAAAACTTAATTTACTAAGGGTTACAATTTGAAAGAAACATAAATATCGTCATCATATCAAAGTAACCTTAATTTAATTATAATATACTTAATTTAACATATATGTAAAGATCATACTGAAGTGTAAATATTCAATTCCCAATCAGCAACATCTAATTACTCCCAAAAGTTCATAGCCATAATCTTTAAAAGGATATTTTTTTTTAGAGGATTCCTCTCCTTCTTGACCATTTATTAGGACTAATCTGTAGAAGAGTTTTGGCGTGAAGGAGGTTGAGTGCGTCGAGGAGCTTTAGGTATGTCTGGGAGTACTCCAATATACCTCGGTAGTAAGGTCCATGTCAAAAGAGCGAGGATATCTATATGATAGAACTGCTACGGGGCTATGACATTTGGAGACCTAAAAGCAAATCTTATATAACCCATGAAAATGTCTTCTCCACTTGTCAAGTCATGAGTCCATCGACCCTCTAGGAGTATGATCGTCATGTGGAATAAGAGATGAAATATGTTTGCCATCTATATCTGAAATGTTGGGACTTGTAGGAGTGAGTCATCTATCCTTAATCATATATATACATGTATACATTATTCCTAACTATCGTATACTCTCATCTTATCGCAACATGCCTAATTAGGGATTCAACTCGTTTTAGGACCCTTTGTAGCCTCCATTGCTACTATTGGATTCAACAATAGTTCAAGTTTACATTTTGGATTGACAATTGAGAGTACATATCTTGCCTAATACTAGGTCTAGGATATTCTCAATCGAGTCTTGGTAATGCTCCGCTTTGCTGGGGACACCAAGCCGGTTGGTTCCGTGACACCCTCTTCACTTTGAGCAGTTTACAACTTGACACCTTATCTATCCCAAGGACTCATTAAAGCCTATGTACATTTCTTAGGTACCTTCTGCAGTCAACCCATGCAATCTTCATTCTGATTTCTCACTCGTTAGGGATTCTGACCCATCCTACCATTTTCTTCTCCAGTCATCAAGCTTTCTCTAGTATTGATGTCAACTTCGACAACATAGTTTTGTATTAACTTCCATCCATTCTGACTTTAACTAACAAACCCAAGTTTACTCAACTTTTGTCTAGGTAATTTTCCAATTCATTTTCTATATTAGGGTTCCTATGATTTACTGTCTATTTGAGATAGTTATAATCATCTTACAGATTTCTCTACTATTAGTAGAGGAGATAAATTATCATGATATAACATAAGAATATTTAAAATCAAAGTTAAGCAAAGTTCAAAATAATATATCAAAGATCACAATTAGAAAACAAGAAAAAAGGCAAAATAGTCTTTTTCTAAAGTTTCTTTTTTATCTTTATTTTCTTTTATTCCTTTCATTCTTCTCTTCTATGGCTATATATATTCATATGTTTATTAACCTAATTTAGTTTATTAGAATTAAAGTTTTATTTAATTTTTTTTCCTATTTACACCCTCTATTTACTATTTACACCCCCTTGTCTTCTTACTCTTTGCACTCCTACCTTCACTAAACTCACCCCTCTCTATTTTACTCTTTACACCCTAACATTACTAACTACACCCCCCTTGTTTTCTTCTTCTTCTGACCTTTTCTTCTCTCTCAATCAATTTCACTTTCCCCTTCTTCTTTCAGAAATTTTGCATTTTATCTTCATCAATTTGGTTCCATGTCCCTAAAGCTTATATGTAAACTTAATTCAAATGAAAATTTCAAATCATTTCACACTAGAATCCCATGATTTGAAAGAATATATATCCAAAGCAAATGAAAAGTTCTGGCAAAGAACTGGATTTACAAATTCAAGTCTACTTCAAAATTTTGATTTTTGTTTCATACCTATTGACTTTAAAACATCATTCCTAGCTCTAAAGACATTCTTAATTGAGTTATACTGGGTCGGATTCTAGTTTGTAATTGAAAATTTTCTTTGAATCACAGTGAATAACACTAAATTTTATTTTGAATTCTCAAGCCAAATCCATATGTAATTTCGATCCTATAATGAAATTAAAATAATTTGAAAGCTTCGGGTAACAGAAAAATAAAAAAAAAAGGCTCCTCTTAATTGAAATTCGTATTTTCAACGAGAATTTTAAGCTTTCTAGCGAAGCTCTGACGACCAAGCTAAAATGTGATTCTTTTTTTTTTCTTTTTTTGAATTTTTGGTACCAAAAGAAAGCTTAGAACACAACAAAGCTTTTTAGGCAAGAATTTTGGCAAAACAAGTTTGAATTCGAGGTGAGTTGACTCAAGTGATTTTCTATTTTTCTTCTACATCGTCTTCGTTGTTGTTCCGTTTATATATGCGTTCTACCCCTCTTTTCAAGCTCATTTAGTTCACCAAGCATGGGCAAATCCCGCAGATGGTGTAACAGGGCGTGAGGTGTAGGATGGCAGGTTATAGAGGGTGGCTCGAGGTCGAAGTTGAGTGAGCAACTTCCATGGTAGTTTCACGTTTTTAAAGTTAGTTATGTAGATTTTATTTTCATAAATTTTCAGTGATGAGCCTAGTGGTTAAATGATAATCCCTACTTCCTATTCTCCTTTCTTCGCCTCTAGGTCATGCCCTTCAAACTTGTCCCCCACATTTTTCATACTTTGCTTTTATTTTTTTCCAATTTATTTACTTCTTGTAACTTATATATTTTCATTGGGCTTATTTTCTTACCCAAAAGGCTTAACCCAACTGGTAGCTCGTTTTGTTACCAATCTAGGATCATGGGTTAGATCACAGCTTATCCCTCTTTTTTTTTTTTTCTTTTTCTTTTTATTTTCTATCTTAAATTTTAAAAATTATACTTTTGGTTTCTAATTTTTCCAAATATCCTATACATTAATTTATATTTTTTTTCCTGTTCCTATATTTTCCTTCCATACAATATTTATTTATTAATTTATTTTATTATTTGCATATTTCTTTAGTTATATTTAATTAATAAAAATTATATTTCTGGTTTTTTAAACTTTAGATTTTTATTTTCTTATTTCTACTCTTTTTCCTTCTACTTTTATTTTTATAACTCTAAATTTATTTTTTATATTTACATTTATTTTTCAATTAAAGCTATTTTATTAAGAATTACTAATTTTAGTTGACCTTAATTTCTTCTTCCTAACAATATCTCTTGAATAATATTTCTCATAAAATCTAAAAGTCTAAACTTTAATTGAACTAACTAAAATATGTTAATAATGCCAAGTAAATTTCTAACTTAAAGTTATTTTTCTAATTATATTTTAAAAGCAAGATATTACAACTTTATCCCCCTTAAAAAAATTTTGTCCCTGAAATTTGTATTTTTAAAATAATTGGAGATACAATTCTTTCATTCTGCTTTCTAAGTTCCAGGTGACATCTCCCTCGTTCGTTGGATTTCAAATCACTTTGACCAAGCTGATGTTCCTATCTTTGAGTTGTTTTATCCTTCAATCGTCGATCCTTACAGGTGAAACATCATACGTCAAATTTTCTCTAATCGTACATGATCAGGTTCTATCACATGATTAAAGTCAGGAACATATTTTCTAAGTTGTGATACATGGAAAATATTGTGTAAATTGGTCAGGTTAGGAGGTAAAGCTATTTGATAGGCAACTAGGCCAATTTTTTTTTTCCAGGATTTGACAAGGTTCTATGAATTTGGACGTTAACTTTCGAGACTTTAGGGGCTTTACCTACACTAGTTGTAGGGGTCACTTTCAAGAATACATGTTCTCCTGCTTTAAATTCTAAAGGTTTTTTTCTTTTATCATAGTAACTCTTCTGTTGATCTTGAATAACCTTGAACTTGTCTCGAATAAGCTTCACTTTCTCAGTAGTCTATTGTAATACCTTTGGTCCTAATAATAATGAGTCTTCCGTTTCAAACCAACATAGAAGTGTTATGCATTTCCTTTCATACAATGCCTTATAGGGTGTCATGCCTATACTTGCATGATAACTAGTATTGTAGGTGAATTCTACTAAAGGTATAAATTCATTCTAACTTCCTTGTTGTTCCATCACACATACCCTTAGTAAATCTTCCAATGATTGAATTGTCCTCTTTGTCTGTCCATTCGTTTGAGGGTGATAAGTAAAGTCGAGCTTCAATCTTGTCCCTAAGGCTTCTTGTAAGCTTCTCCAAAATCTTGAAGTGAAACGGAGATCTCGATTCGATGTACTTGATGAGACTCCATGTAATATGGCTATTTTAAGGTATAGTTGAGTTAGTTTTTGAAGCGAATATCGAATATTTATAAGTAAGAAATGAGCAAATTTTGTCAGACGATTTACAATTACCTATATCGCATCATGTCTAGTAGAAGTTCGTGGCAATTGAGTCACAAAATTCATGGAAATGTTATCCCATTTCCATTTTGGGATATTTAGACGTTGTACATGTTTAGAAGGTTTATATTGCTCCACCTTAGCTTTCTGACATGTCAGACAAGCTGCAACGAATCTTGTTACATCTTTTTTCATTCTCTGCCACCAAAAACTTTTCATTCTTATAGGATCATATTTCTCATTTTCTTGTTGTGAGGAATACAAATCCTTCCATTGATATGATTATTCTGTCAGCACCTAACTAAAACTTCCTTTCTCTGCTTCCATCTACTGTTTCCAATTTCTTTTGTAGGTTTTGATCCTCTTGTTGCCCTATTTTGACTTTTTCTAAAAATTCATTAGTAACAATCAAAGTTCCTAGGAATATACTTCTAAAGCGAACTTCAACTGCCAAATCAAGATTTTTGAATTCTTCAATCACTTCAATTCTTTAGCTATCATAGCATATAAGTGTAGTGACTTTCTGTTGAGGGCATCGACTACCACATTCACTTTTCCAAAGTGATAGGATAGTTTAAAATCATAATCTTTTAAAAATTTCATCCATATTCTCTGTCTCATGTTTAGCTCCTTTTGATCAAACATGTATCATAGGTTTTAGTGATCGCTAAAGACTTCAAATCTAGATCCATAGAGGTAATGTCTCCAAATTTTTAGTGTAAAGAACACGACAGCTAGTTCTAAATCATGGGTCGGATAATTTCCTTCATGAGGCCTTAGTTGTCTCTAAGCATAAGCCACTACTCTTCCTTCTTGCATCAGCATGCAGCCAAGCCTTGTCGCGAGGCGTCACAGTAGACGTCGAATTTCTTCTCAGGGTTCGATAGGGTTAATATTGGTTCAGTGGTTAACCTTTTCTTCAATTTTTGGAAGTTGTCCTCGCATGTTTGATCCTAATTAACGGTTTGACCATTTGTTGTCAACATGGTCAGAGGCAAAGCTAGCTTAGAGAATCCTTCAATGAATTTTCTATAATATCTTGTTAGGCATAGGAAACTTCTTATATCTATGACAATTTTTAGAGGATTCCATTGCATAACTGCTTTAACTTTTGCTGGATCCATCATAATCCTTTCTTTAGACACTACGTGTCTAAGAAACTTACTTTTTTTTAGCTAGAATTCACATTTGGAGAGTTTCTCGTATAATTGATGGTCCTTCAAGATTTGTAACACGATACTTAGATGCTTTGCATACTCTTCGTGGCCTTTTGAGTATATCAAGATATCATCTATGAATATCACTACAAACTAATCTTGGTATTCGTGAAAAAATCTATTGATATAATCTATGAATACAGTAGGAGCGTTAGTCAACCTAAAGGACATGACTAGATATTCATAATGCTCATATCATGTGCGAAAGGTAGTCTTGGGAATATCTTTCTTTTTCATCCTAATTTGATAATACCCTAATCGTAGATCAATTTTGGAAAATACTTGAGCTCCTTTCAACTGATCCATGAGATCATCAATTCTGAAAAGTGGATACTTATTCTTAATGGTGACTTTGTTTAGTTGGTGATAATCTATACACAATCGCATACTTCCATCTTTCTTGTTCACCAACACTATAACTCCCCAAGGTGATACACTAGGTCTGATAAACTTCTTGTTCAACAGTTCTTTCAACTGACTTTTGACTTCTGTAAGATCTTTTGGCGACATTCTGTATGATGTGATGGAGAATGGACTCGAACCGAGAATAAGGTCTATAGCAAATTCTATTTCTCTCTTAAGGGGTAGTTTTGACACGTCTTCAGGGAAAACTTCTAGAAATTCACTAACAATTAGAAAACTATTGACATCTAATTCCACTTTTCCTTTTGTTGATAATAACGCCATAAAAAATTGAAAATCTTTTCTCTTTTCATCCTCTAGTTTGTTGGACTTATGACTTGAGAGTTTGAAGTTTCTTGGGTCTAGGGTACTAAAGTTTAGTGTCTTATGATGACAATCTAGAATAACATGGTTAGAGAATAATCAATCCATTCATAATACTATGTCTAGATTAGACAAGGGAAGAGATATTAGGTCAATAAGAAAACTTCAACTTTTTAACATCACTAGGCAACTTATACTAGCTAAGTTGGTAATTACAAGCTTATTAGTAGGGGTATTTACAATTAACTCGTATGATAATGAAGTTATAGGAAAAAAAATAAATATTTGGCACATTCATGAGATATAAAAGAATGAGTAGCACCTGAGTCATATAGTACATCTAAGAGTTTGTCATGTATGATGCACTTACTGCAAATAATATCATTTGACAACAGCCTCAGATCCACTCGTGGTAAAGACTTTCTCTATCACCTTTAGTCTTTTAGAGGCCTGGCTTTACGTCGGCTTTTTGACACTTGATGTTTTCTTCTTTGGCAACCAACAATCCTTTGCTATGTGTTCGACCTTTCCATAGTTGTGGCATGTAATATTCTTGTGGGCAATCTCTTAGGAAATAAGGCTCACATCACCTAAAGCATCTTACGGGTGTGCCAACTTTAGGGTGTGGGGTTGTTGGCTTTGAGCTTCCCATATACTAACTGGGCTTGGTTGACCCACTCCTATATATTGGCGGTCTTTGAGAGAGTTTCTTCTGTTGATGACTAAAAGTCTTCCTAGGATGTCTTTATTGTCCTTCGGTTCTCTATTGTTCTTGCTTGACATTGGTGTCTTCTTCATAAATTCTGTACTTACTAACTAGGGTGGGAAAGTAAGTTATTTGGAGGTATCCTATAACATGCTTTATATAAGTTTGCAGTCCATTTTCAAATTATGAGCAGATTGTCTGCCTATTTTCAGCTCTAAAGTATGACCAATATTTTAGTAATTAATCAAATTTTGCAGCATATTCCCCCATAGTCATGTTCCCTTGTTTTAGCTCCAAGAATTCCCTAGTTTTCCTTTGTATGTAGTAAACAAGGAAGTATTTATCTATGAATTTTTGTCTAAAGATCTCCCAAGGTATAACATGACCAATTCTGGGAAGTGTAGGCTTAACTTATGCTCTTCCAAACATAACATTACTGCAAAAATCTTTTCAATTTCTGTGATCCAGTTTTGGGCTCTTTCTGAGTCAAAGGAACCGCTAAACTTAGGTGGGTCATTCCTCTTGAATGTTGTCAATCCTCTATATCTCGTCGGTTCCTCGTTTCAATCTTGAGTCATGCGTTCGAGGACTTGAGTCATATGTCCCAACAATCGGTGTGTATTGTTACCTGGTGGTCTTTCAACCATAGTGTCTTGTTGATACAATAAATAACCCAAAATTATTATTTTACTCCTAGTATTTTATCAATCATTCCTAACACACAAGTTTTACCCAACAATGTTGCCTAATGAGTACACTGTTAAGTTCAATCAAGTTGTTCAAGTGATTATATTAATCAACGTGTCATCAAAACATTCTAACACTACTACCCAAGCAGTGCGGGCAGAGTCATCTTCACTTAGTCTTTTAGGTTTCACAAGCTTAATAAGTCGAACTGCTTTGATACTAACTAATTGTAACACCCTTTTTCATTGATTTTAATTTGAAAAAATCTTTGTAGGTATTTTATTCCAAGTAAATTTTAAAACTTAATTTACTAGGGGTTACAATTTAAAAGAAACCTAAATATCATCATTATATCCAAGTAACTTGAATTTAATTATAACATACTTAGTTTAACATATATGTGAAGATCAGACTGAAGTATAAATATTATATTCTCCAAGGTATCTGACTAATATATTAAACAAAAGATAAGTTTAAGTTAATCAACAACATCCAATTTCTCCCAAAAGTTCCTTGTCATAACCTTTAGAAGGATCTTCTTCCTTAGAGGATTCCTCTCATCCTTCTTAACCATTTACTAAGACTGAACGTGTAGAAGAGTTTTGGTGTGGAGAGGGTTGAGTGCTTTGAGGAGCTACAAGTATATCTGGGGGTACTCTAGTGTACCTTGGTGGTAGGATTTGTGTCCGAAGAACGAGAATATCTATATGATAGAACTATCACGGAGCTATGATGTTTGGAGACTTGAAAGCAAATCTTACATAACCCATGAAGGTGTCTTCTTTACTTGTCAGGTAATGAGTTCATCGACCTTCCAAGGATATGATTGTCATGTGGAACAAAGGATAAAACTTGACTGTCATCTGTATCTGACATGTTAGGAGTTATAGGAGTGAGTTATCTATCTTTAATCATACACATACATGTACATATTATTCCTAGCAATCGTATGCTCTTATTTTATCGTAACGTGCTTAATTAGGGATCTACTTGTTTTAGGGCCCTTCGTAGCCTCCGTTGCTACTACTCCGGGAGGATTTACACGAGCATGTCAACAATAATCCAAATTTATTGTGATAATAAGTTTACTATTAAAATGTATTCATACAATTACAATTAAACCCTATACTTAAATTGATTTAGATATCTTATTGTATTCAAATATTATATTTATATTATTTTAAAAATAAATACATAATTTAAATCTTTATACATATATCAAATAAGGTTGTGGCTATTTTTTACACCTAAAATTAAGGTAAAGAAGAAAATTTTAAACTATTCGTTAAATAGGTTTTATTTAACTTTTCAAATATTATTATAATTTTTAGTTTTCAAATAACACTAAAAAAACTATATGTCAGTTGAAGTTTTTAATACATTATTTTATTTACTTATTTAATAAATTCTTTTTCATTTGATAAAATATTACAGTAAAAATATTTTTTTAATTTACACTTCTCCAAATAAAGAAAAATATCCTAAAAAAATCTTATTATACATCAAAACAGGTTGATTCCCCTTTTTGAGATGAGGAAAAGTTATATATATATATGTGTTTAATAATAAGTGTTGTTTATACATTTATTTTGTTTAAAAATATGTCTAAATTTTAAAAATATTTTTTATATAATTACTAATAAATTGTTGAATATATTTTATTATAAAGTATTTACATTAAATTATATTCACCCCGTTGATAATATACTAAGTATTGTGGTAATATTTATAAAAAAATATAAATATAAAATACTTTGATATATTTAATGAGTTATTTAAAGATATTAGTTAATTATTATTAAGTATTTTTTATATTTAAAAAATATTATTATTTTTTTCATTATTTTAATTATTTATATGTACAGATGAATGAAAAAATAATTATTTTATTTTATTTATTTTAAATCAATCTTTTATATTGAATAAAATTATTAGAAATACATTATTTTAAATAAATAAAAAAATTGACACATTTAAAAATATTAAAAATTAAAAATTTTATGAAAATTTTACTTGAAAAAGTATTAGATTTTACAATTAGACTTGTAACTTTTACAAATATTTACTAAACTCTATACCTACTAGATTTATTAATTAATTTATTTAAATTGTATTTTTAAAAATTGACCGATAACAAATATTTTACAACATATATGAAATATTTAACATATTTTTGTATTTATGTAAAAAATTATCCCACCTTATTCCCAAAATTTTCATACTCATACTCTAATTATTTATACATCCTGCAAGCTTATTTTGGTTAATTAACTTATAAACTAGTCAACTAACTTATAAGTTATTATAGTAACTAGAGAATATTCTTAGAGTAGGGATTTTATTTATTGGCATTAGACATGAAAATTTTGAAATTTAAAATATCTAGTACATTTATAAGGTAGCGTTTGATATACAGACAAAACAAAATAAAATACCTTCCATTATATTTATTTTTTAATTTTTTTAATTTTTCACAGGGATCCTTTTTTAAATATAATATTGTTCAAGACACATTTGAACGCTTAATGTAGGGCTCTCTACTAACAAAGATCTAAAAGTTAGTTTGCTATATTGTGGGGACTAACTCTGCTAGGACCAACCTTTGTTAGTATTTGTTAGTGTTATTTAATGCCATTAAAAAGAATGATTTTGCATGTTAACTGCTTGAGTGAAAGTCAACTGAACAGATATACATGATTGATATGTCACATGAATAAAAATATCAAAATATTAAGAGTATAAATTGATTTTTTTTTCTTCCTTACATCTTTTCTTCATTAATTAATTTTTTACTAATCTTCTAATCAACCTTTTAAAAATATTTCACTCTAATAACTCCTAAAATCAATTTTTATGATTTGACAACAATAAAACTTGAGATTCGTTTAATCTTATGATTTTTAACTAAATTTTAAAATATTTTTATATTTATTTAAAGAAATATTATAAAATAGGTTTTTAGTTAAAAATAAAATCAAAAACACTTTTCCTTTATCTAAAAATAGTCTTCCTCATTTTTGTCTTAACTACCGACACTATTAACATTGTCACTCATACCACCATTATTAATATTAGCATTATTGTAGTCATTATCATCACCATTTCTGTTGTCAGTATTATCATCGACACTAAAATCATCATTGAAGAAATTATCATTACCATCAACCATCGTTAGGGGCGCCATTACAATCATTAACATCAACATTATTATCACAAATATTGTTATCACCGTCATTTATATTGTTGTTATTATTATCACTGATGTTGTTGTCATCATTATCATAACTATTATAAAATTAATTGGCTTAAATATGTTTTTCATACATGTAAAATAGTCAATTTTGATTTTACTACCTAAATTATTATTTTTTTATTTTAGTACCTTGCATTTTTTTATGTTCGATTTTACTACTTATTGTTAGTTTGGTTGTGTTAAGTAATGATGTGACAAACAATTTATAAAAAAATTCAACTAAAAGAATTGTCCAACAATAATAAAAAAATGTACATCACATATTAAAAATTGTCCTTATTATTTTTTGTTAGATATTTTTAAAATTATTAAATAATTTTTTTGTTAAATTTTCTTACAAACCGTTTGTGACACATCATGTATTAAATACTGGCCTTATTATTTTTAGTTAGATTTTTTTATTTTTGTTGAACAAATTTTTTAGTTAAATTTTTTAATAAATTATTTATCATGTCATCACTTAATGAAATCACACTAACATTAAATAATAAATCGAACATAAAAAATATGAAATACTAAAATATAAAAAATAAAAAATTTAGATTAGAATCAAAATAGACTATTATATAAATATGAAAACATATTTAAGTCAAACTAATTTTATTAAGATATATAAGAAAATTTTAAAATAATTTTATTTTAAAGGTAAAATTAGAGTAAAATTAAAACTAAAAAACTAGTGTTTATAAATTTTTTAAACTTGCAACTAATAACCAACCCAAACATCTTGCTTAATTGATCAAATCAAACATCAACAATACAAATAATTTTATTTTAAAATTAGCAATATAACGATGAATTTAGTATTAACTAATATTTTAGTCTTTATATTATTATGAATACATATATTTTTCATACAATTAAAATACATAATAAATAAATAATTTTATATATAAATTTTATTTTAATTAAAATTATAACAAAATAAATATTTTTAAATATTAATTATATTTTAAATTTAAAATAAATAATTTAAATTATAATATAATACTATTTTTTATTATTTATTTTTTTAAAAAAAATATTGAAATTCAATTTAAAATAGATTGAATCCCTTCATTTAGTTATGCATATTTTACACAACGTGATCTTAAAGGTTAATGTGATACTGCAATGACATTTGTTTAATGAATAGATTAGAAGATTAACTTAAAAATAATAAACAAAGGAATGATAAAAGACATAAGAGAAAAAAAGGTTTCAATCATTTTCATGAAATTACGTATGTGTACTTAACTAGCTGCCACTCAACACTTGACATGCCAATTTAGCTTTTTAACAAAAGCATATGATATCATTTTAAGGATCATTTGACATTTTGTTTTAATATTAGTGACTGATTTAAATTATAACTTAGAAGATTAAATTGGTTGATAATTTATAATTTTAGATGTCATTTTATTATTTTATTAAGACCAATTTAACTATTATTATAATTTTATAGATTAAATTAATTATTTACTGTAAAATAAAATATTTATACTACATCTGGTAATTTTGGAATGAAATATCCTGTATCTAATTTTGGGTTTTGTAAATAAAACCAAATATTTCTTTATATATTTATTATCCCTGTATGTTTAATGTTTGATTAGGTATTTAAAAATTGAATAAAATAAAATGTTAATCTTAATTTTTAGCTGAAAATTTATTATTATTTAATATTGATGTGATCACATTATGATAATTTGACTAGATAGAATGATACGTCGAAATAATAATTTTTTTTATTAAATATAAATTAAATTTATTATTCTTCATTTAACTATAAATGACTCAATCATTAAACTAATTTTATTATTAATATTATATATCAAT
>JAMLFT010007831.1:0-14342 GCA_026544285.1 Pachyrhizus erosus | reverse complement strand
TTTCCTAATAATCAATAATTAATAAATGAAGAACATTTATTGTCATATTTCTCTATTAAAATAAAATCTTACTAACTAGTGTTTTAAAAAATTAAAAGAGATTTTGTTTTATTAAAATTATATAGCAGCACAATTATAGATTATAAGAAAAATGTATATTTAAATATATGGAAATTTGTAAGGAGTGGGTACAAGTAAATATTTAATTCGGTGAGTGTCGGCGATAAGTGAGGAAGAATTAATTAATTAAGAGAGAAATAAGAAAGGAACTTAATTTTAACGTTTGCCTCTGCTTTGATGCTGAGGCTTGGCCTGGCTTTTCTGTGGTTACAAGAAATAGAATCCTTCACACCTCACACACCTCACACACCTCACACACCTCACATACCTCACCTGTGTTGTGTTGTTATTCTAACGCAATATTAAGATCTGGTTCGAAAATTGGTACGGATCTCGTAGTTTCTCCGTCCATCGGGGCATAGCTTGTTTTTGCGATGGGTTGGAGATACAAAGCTGGCTTGTTCCTCATAGCCACTGTCGTTATTATTTGGGTCACCTCC
Source organism: Pachyrhizus erosus (assembly GCA_026544285.1). NCBI lineage: Eukaryota > Viridiplantae > Streptophyta > Magnoliopsida > Fabales > Fabaceae > Pachyrhizus > Pachyrhizus erosus. The sequence goes on along the minus strand of JAMLFT010007831.1, from coordinate 13,782 downwards.
GCCGAAGTTACCCAGGTACCTATTCTAATGCTCTTTTTCTTTTTCCATTTTTAGCTAATAGCTACTATCGTTGACTCCTAGGCCATGTTTTTTTTTTTTTTCTTTAGTAAGTAACAATTCAATTAAATGAGGTTGGATAATTATTCCCACCAATCACACAATCAAAACAGGATGCAATTTAATCTTTGACTTCATTTGACTTGATGTTCAAACCCCCCAAATCCTAAGGAGATACAAGATCTAGTGCGGGGAAAGGAAGGGTAGCTCAAGTGCAGGTTTGTATCTTTGCCTGCACTTGAGCTACATACAAATGGATCTAGTGCGGGGAAAGGAAGGGTAGCTAAAGTGTATTACACCACTTATATATGGTACTAATGAAAGTATGATACGGTACTGAATGAGAACTGCAGCCCTTGTGTCTCTGGATCTTTTGAATGATGACATTTCACTTCAATCTTGTAAAGATATCTATGATTCGTTATCCTGCTGAAGGGGTTTCTTAGTTTCTATTTAATATTTATGCATTGTCATGCAACAATGTCAGCTTCCAAGTTTCATACCTGTGAATAATTTTCTGAACAGAATCTTTCTCAACAGGATATTTTTACAGATTATAAGCAGCCATTTGCAGTGACATATCTTGGAGCTTCTCTCATGGTAGTTTACCTCCCAATAGCATTCATTAAGGACTGGTTCTGTAACTTACTTAAATCCCGCTCCTCTAAAAGTGGTAAAAATGCAGAACGCGTGGACGAGTTTTCTGTCACGATTAGCTCTCCTCTTAAAAGCAATGGAGTGCAGAAAAACTTTGAACTGGAACTAGGGAATGTGATTCGAAAAGATAGTGATTTAGACCTTTCAACACTTGCAGAAGTAAGGCCGTTAGTAGCAAAATATAATGATAATACTAATGTGCTAAAGGTGGAGAGACAACTTACTGGGAAGGAAATTGCTGCTTACGGATTTTACGTTGCACCTATCTGGTTTATAACAGAGGTAACTGCAGAGTGACATCACTGTTTTGTGACCAAAGGTTGCTGTACAACGAACATACATGGTTATTTCTTCTGTCCTTCAAGAAAAAAATGCTTGATTATCTGTCCTATAAAATGGCTACAATCCTATGAGTTGACAACATGTGAAATTATATTAGGATCATATCAGTTATACTCATGGATAGATGTCTTCCACAATAACTGTCATGGTCTTACAAATTGAATGTTTTTAGCTGTTACAAAATTATTAATTTCTCTTTGAGTTGTTATAAATGTCGTTTATTATAATTGTGCTTGCATTTTATAAACAGGCAATCTATGATTTATACTAGCAGTGCAAACACACACAACAATTCTACAATCCCTTTGGAAAAGTGATCCCTCATGGTTGATAACTTGATATTGCATAAATAGATATTCTCCACCATATTTGTAGATCAATGCGTGCATGTATTCACTTGGAAAAAGTTCATAATATCTGATCCCTTCATTGTACTGGATAGATAATTCATATAGCACCTAAGTTCACTAGTCCATGAGGCAGTTAAATGCCCTGTCATATTGTTCATATTGGTGAAATAGGATGTTTCCATGCTTCTCATACTTAAACATTTGTTTTCTTGCTGACAGTATTTGATTGATTTTATAGGACTATTTCAACATGCCTTTCATCATTTTATTCCCTTTCTCTGCGTTGATGTTTTCTGTTTCCTCAATTGTACATGCTGAACTTTGGTGCTTATTCTGCTGTTCTATGACAAAACTTCAGAAAAGCAGCAGTGGTACTTTATTAATTCTCTTCTGTTGCTTTCAGTATCTATCAAATGCTGCCCTTGCACGAACAAGTGTTGCAAGTACAACAGTATTATCATCAACTTCAGGACTTTTCACTCTTTTCATTGGTGCATTCATGGGTCAAGACACTTTAAATGTAGCAAAAGTAGTTGCTGTCTTAGTCAGCATGGCTGGGGTTGTCATGACAACACTGGGGAAAACTTGGGCTGCAGATGAATCACAATTAAGTGATGCGTAAGCTTTTACTCGGCCTTATGATGGTCAAATTGCATTTAACAGATTTTCTAGTTTTAGCTGATTGGTGGTCAGTTAATATGTACTGTAGTAGGAGCTAATGCACATTCATCCTATTTTAAAATTTTGATTCTGCAAACCCTCCTCTCTTTCATACAATACAAGATAAGGAAAAAAGAAAAAAAAAATTGCTCTGAATTTCTTATATTAAAATTGTCATTTTTTGTTGACTAGTATAGTTGAAGAACTTGTTAACACCTTGGTTACCTATTCTCTGCTTTTTCATATGTGGCAGTAGTTTATATGTTGATCTCCCCCTTCACCCCCACCCCTCCCAAAAAATAAAGCTTAAAGAAATCGTTGTTGAATATTGATAAAGCTTTCATAGTATCTTGGCTGAAAATTCATGCAGGAAGTGTTTAAACTGCCTCATATCTTTACATAAATTTCATGTGCAGCCCTCGTTTTTCCTGTCATTGTGATGTAGAGGAGTGGCAAATTCCTTAAAATTGGAATTAATAAGAGAGAACATTGCCTGTAGCTGAAAATTTCTTGTCCCATACTTGGCCAGTACGAGACTACCCTCTGTTAGTGTCATCCCATAGGGTTGGAAAGAGCAGTCCATTTGTACATAACAGGGGTGTATAAATGAACTCTGATTCCATGTTCAAAGATGAAAAGACATTATATGATGGATGAGCAGAAAGTCCCAAGGGTTAATAGTATATTACTAAGCCAGCTTCAAAACTATGTGCACCAATCATTGCTGCTAGCATGATTTTTTCAATGGCTTATATAATAACATTATTGGCTGCCACTACAAATAGAAGATAAGATAAAACATTATAGTATAAAACAATAAATCGTGACTCATCTTACTCTGATTCTTATTCTATCATTTATTCATTATTACCTGAAAGTTTCATAGAGTAAGTAAACAAAATCCCCACAAATAATTCATATAAAAATGACAAGTTAATTGTTGAGGTGCAAAATGTCATTTCAATTGATCTTTCTTTGTCCTGCTTTGCATTTCTTAGATATCTATCTCTTCTTGTATATGTTTACTGATGTAAGTGTCAATCATACATGATGAGGGGGAAGAAAGGATTTGATGAAGTGATACAAAACTAAAGATAACTAATTAAATCTTATGGCATGGCTTTAGGGAGCCAAGTTCTTGTCTTTCATGATATTTGCATTATCCTAGGATGCAATAGGATGTCATCAGGACTGTTCTTATAACTAGACTGAGTCTTATAAATAAATATATCATTACCAGCTTGTTCTTTGTAATGCTTTTTTTGGGGACATTGACAGTTGTTATTTGTATTCAGCAGTGGAAAACACTCTTTAGTTGGAGATCTTTTTGGAATTCTCTCAGCTATGTCATATGGTCTATTTACAGGTTAAGCAATGTCCTGGCTGTTCTGTTTTTATCAGATAATTTAGATAGATCATGACCACTTCTTCAATCATTACTACTGCAGTTCTTCTTAAGAAGTTTTCTGGTGAAGAAGGAGAAAGGGTTGATGTGCAAAAGCTGTTTGGGTATATTGGATTGTTTACACTTGTAGCACTGTGGTGGCTTAGTAAGTTTTTGCTTATTAATGCTTCTGTACTTACTCATTAATGTCAAGTAAATGGGTTTCTATGAGCACGCTATTTTTAATGTGCTCGCTGCTAATTCTCTTCTTTACTTCCTTCAGTCTGGCCATTGATGGCCTTAGGAATTGAACCCAAATTTACCATTCCCCACTCTGCTAAAGTGGACGAAGTGGTACTTGCAAATGGATTTATTGGAAGTGTACTTTCAGACTATTTCTGGTACATGAAAAGCCTTATTAATTCACAGACTTGCGATTACTCAAAAGTCAAAAATCTTATGTTAGATTTTGTTTCATCTATCCAGGGCACTTTGTGTTGTATGGACTACTCCCCTTGTGGCCACTTTAGGTATGTCACTCACTATTCCTCTTGCCATGGTGGCTGACATGGCGATTCATGGTCGACATTATTCAGCAGTATATATTCTTGGCTCAACTCAGGTATTATTATCTCTGAAGATATCAGCTACGTTATTTTTTTCAGCTGGTATATGTGGGAGGATTCTTTTTTATATTTGGCCAAATGAAAAAATTAAATATATATATGTGCAAAAAAACAGGGGTCAATTTGCCTCTCTGCATTGTGATGATCCTTGCAGTTCAATATCTGTACAGATAATTTATATTTTTTTTCTGCTTGTTTGTTTGGACACGTCCATGTTCAGAAGTGGTTGGGGGCATTTTTTTGAGGGATTGCCCGTTGTTGGTCTTGTCTTTTACAAGCTGTTGAGGATAATATGTTGTTAAATCCTATAATCCTTGTGTTTTTAAGTCGTTTGTCAAGTAAATGCCCATTTTCGTCTCCAATTTTGTGTGCATTGCCATATTAGTCCCTACACTGAAGAAACAGAAGTCATTGACCTATGCTTTTGTCAATCAATTTTGTCCTCCATTTGTGCTTGTTTTATACATGTCCCTAAACATAAGACTTTCGTTGGAACCTATTTTGCATTTCTTTAGTTTAAGGACTATATGATGACACATGCCCAAGTTAGGGATGAAAATGGGGGTTTCCTAGGATTTCATTTGTAGCTTTTGATCTCAAGTCACAGCAGTGTAATTTGGGTTTAGTGTATGCATGGATTTACTTGTATGAAAAACAATTTGTAGTTCAAATGTTGTTGAAAGAGCTTTTTTATAAGGCATTTTTCTTCGAAAATTAATCAAAACTGAACACCCATGAATGGTTGGGGCGGGAGGGGATTGACAACTGAAATTATTATTTTGTTTGACCTTATGCATGCTAACTCTTCTGTCGTTGTGCTATATTTAAACATGAAGTGGGAAATTTTGTCCACCAATGTACTAAGTATTGACTGATGGAGACAAACCATTTTCAACAGTTTTGTTCACATATTAATGTTGGAATTGGTTTGGAATTGAGCTGCAGGTGTTTGCGGGCTTTGTAATAGCTAATCTTTCAGATCGGTTGACGAAGATGTTGGGATTGTAGCATATTGTTCTATATTAATTTTTTCCACAGTTGATTCTTTGTTCGGTCCATCATCCATTCATTGTTCTGATAGGATGCTGTACCATGAGACAATGTATATCCTAAACCAATGCGCTGATTGGGTGCTGTATTTTTTTGTGTATATGATTCTAGAATGAGGTTTATATTTTATTCATTATAGGTTTAGCTATTAGCCATGGATCAGATGGATGTAACGAAGCCTTTTTACATTTGTGTGTGCAATTATTTTTCCATATAATTGAAGATTCTTTTCTTTCCTTTATTTTAGATATGCTATGATGTAACTCATTTATCATACAATAAATTCCTGCCGTTGGTGCATTTATTAATGTAAACATAACCTGCTTAAAAATTTGTTTAAAGTATACAAATTTCTTTTGGTCTTTTAAAGATATATAGTAAATATCTAATTTTAGTTCTTTAATCTCACATGTTTGTCACTAAATTAGTTTTTAAAATGTCACTAAGTTGCTTCTGAAATTTTGGTATTAGGATACATAGATTAATATATATACATTTTGTGAATTTTATACTTAAAAATATTGTATATAAACTTTGTTTCTGAGAATTGGATTAGAACGGCAGGTTTGGCTTGAAATTGGGAATTTGTTAACTCATAAAAATTGATCCATTTTTAAATCGGTCAAAAATTGATCTAAAATTAGTGCAAAAAATCAATTTAAAGATAAATAAATTTAATCTAAAACACTTAAAGATAAATAAAAAGTACATGTCTAATAAAAATTACACATGCAAAAAAAAGGTTTTATCAATTATTATTAATTTTGTATCTTATAAAATATATTATTTAGTCATTCATATTAAATTATAATTTTATTTCTTGATTTTTTGTAATTTTATAGTATATTAGTTTATTATTTTCTTTTTTATTCTAAATGTAAATTTGTTAATGAATATTATTGTATTTTGTTGAAAAGTAAGGACTTAATTATATTTTTGTTTCTTCAAGTATCACAATTATGTAATTTTATTATTTTAAGTTTTAATTGTGTTAATTGAGTTTTTCAAGTATCGTAAATGTATAAGTTTAATTTTTCACATTTCAATTGTATAATTTTAATTCCTCAAATTTTGTAATTGGACAATTTTAGTTCATTCAATTTCAATTGTGCGATTTTAGTCTCACAGGTTTTACAATTATGCAATTTTAATATCTCATTGTAATTATACAATTTTAATTCCTCAAAATTTATTGTAAAATTAAAATTAATTTTATTAAGACTAAAATCACACAATTACAATATTTAGATAACTAAAATTATATAATTATAAAAGTGAAAGGACTAAAATTGCATAATTACAATGTTTAAGATATTAGAATCGCACAATTAATATTTAAGATACTAAAATTGTACATTTGAAATACTTGAAGGACCTAATTAAAATAGTTAAAATCTAAGGAACTAAAATTATACAATTATGACATGTGAAAGACCAAAAATATAATTAAGTCAAACATAAAATTAAACATAAATGTATTTGATTTTGTCTTTTATGTGTATGTTAAATATTAAGAACCTATAAATTGATGTTTTGTTTTGGTTTTTAATATTATTAAGTTATGATATTATATTTATTCAATATTATTTCATGTATTATTTAATAATAATAATTATTGTTATTCTATTAATACCGATTCAATCACAAATAAACTATTAAATATTGAATTAGTATATTTACCTAAGATTAAAAATTAGTCGAATTAAGTTAAAATGAACTAAGTTTAATTCGACTTAATAAAAAATAACTAAATTTTAAACTTAAACTATACTTAGTTCACGTTCAGTTTTTTTATTTAATGAGTTTAATTTTAAATTAAGTTCAACTCATTTAGTTTAACAAATCAATTGTCGAATCAAACCATGAATTATGATTGAGTTAATTCAATTCATTTTTAATTTTATCTTTATTAATTTAATAACTAATCTAATTTTTAAAATATTTTATATAAATTATATTTGGCATAAATAAAATAAAATAAATATCTATGTAAAAGTAACATTTGTTTTATACACTCATTATTTTTGGATTCAAGTTTAAATCATGTAAAGTTACAAATTTAATGAACATAATGAGTGTTTTAAAAATCTAATAACAATAAAGGGTTAAGAGCTTAAATGAAATTATTATTTTAAAAATGTTTTTAGATATTTACTGACCTACAAAATATTAAAAATGATTAAATTTACATTTTATCTCACGTATACATTATCATTCTATGATACTCAAATAATAACCCAGTAAGGCCGACTTAATAATAAGAGGATTGGATAGTCTTGAATAAAATCTTAGGTTTAAATTTTCATTCTCCTCTTTGTATTAAAAAAAAATCCAAACAACATTAGTCAGCGAATTATGATTGATGATGTAATTTAATAAAGTAAGAAAACATGATCTTATATACTTTTTAAAAGAAAAATTAAAATAAATAAAAATAATATATCGTTGATAGTGTAATATTTTTTTATCATTATTTAATCACAAGTTAATATATATAATAAATTTATTAGACTTTTATAGTAACTATTTTAATAATTGTATAAAAATAATTTCTTTGTTTTGGAGACATCCGATAAAATTAGAATGATACCAAAAATAGTTTCTGATTGATTAATAATTAATAATATAAAAACTTCTATACAGATAATATAAGTTATTAAACTCTTAAAAAAAAAAACTAATCTAATGAGTTGATACTAAAATTTGCATTTTTTACACCTGTAAAAACAGAGAACGAATCCTAATATTTCACGGGATGAAATCCTAATTTTTTAATAAATTTTATTAATATGATATATATTTTTTTATTAGTAAGTGAAAGTATAAAATTAAAGGATCGCAAGGGAGTGTTTTGGTGCGGGTTAAAATGCAACGATAACGGTTGAAATAGAAAAAAAGAAAAAGAGTGTTTTGGTGAAGCTGAGAAAACAAAGGTTTTTAGTTTAGATCACCTCTGAAATTCTGCTATGGCCTCCACCAGATCACTCATTCTTTTTCTTTTCATTCAATTTTGCTTCTCACTTTTACCTTTCTCATTCGCTCAATCCCCTGCTGCTGGGTATAAATTCCCTATTCTCTAAAACCCTAATTTCACTTTACTTTCTGTTTTCTGCTGACCTTAATTTCAACGAATCTAATTTCTCCAGGTCTGCCGAAGGTTACACCATTTACGGTCGAGTGAAGATCCCTAGTACGTTCTTACTTTTACTTAATTTTTTTATTAATTTAAATCTCGATTATAATTTAATGTGTAGTTCGTTCAATTTTAGATGAAGAAAACTATTGAACTTGGATCTGTGAATGAAGCGTGTGCTTGTTGTTATTTCTAAGGCTAAGTTAACTGTTGAATGCACGATAGGACAATATGGAGTGTGCCGTGTCATCAAAATTGATTTTTGGAATGATACTTGGGTAATCAGTCAGATCAAGCTGTTCATATGAATTTACCAGAGTTACGTGAGCTCATCAAAATTGACCTAGTTTGAAGCTTTTGCTAGGTTATATTTTTTCTTCTGTCACCTCCAACATTCTGTTCCTTGCACAGCATGATCTTCTTTTTCTTTTAAAAAGAAAATCTTGTGGATACTGGATTCAGAGACAAATACACCTCCTTTTACGTGACAACAAATCTTGTATTTCTTAGGATGTGAAATTTCATGTGGCAAGCAAGACCTTAAAAATTCACATCTGAATTAAGAATGTGGATGGGTTTAAAGCTTGTTGCTTGCTTTCATCAGTTACTTTGATGGACTACATTTAAACGGTTGTAATAGGAAGATGGAGTTCTGAACCTGTTAATGTGTGTGGTCATTGAGAAAGTATGTCTCCTGGTGTCAAGTCAAATTTAGCCAGGTTTTAGGGAAGTCAATGGTTTAGTTACCAGGAGGTTGAAATGGCAAAATTTAATTGTTTATTATCCTTGATGCATATTGTTTGTCGCATATCTATTCTCTGACTGCACACAGGTTCACTATAGCAGTATAGCCTATAAATTTGATTGTATAATGATATTGGTAAATCCTTTTGGCAGGTGTGGGAACAAAAGAATATATTCTTCCTGGAAAAATTTCAAATGTCAAAGTCATACTCAACGGTGGTCAAAGAGTTACTTTCCTGAGGCCTGATGGATATTTCTCATTGTATCCTTTGATTTACAAATTAATTTCTACTTCTGTTTAAATTGTATGATGATTTTTTGGGGGATATTAAGCCCTATTTAATTCTATCTCCTCGTTTTTTTTAATTTTTTTATTTTATTTTAAGAAGTTGTAGTTAATGCTGGCAAATCATTAAGAGATGATCTAATTCCTTAACATGATGCTTTAAGCCACGATGTTCCTGCAGGAACACATCTAATTGAAGTGGCTGCAATTGGCTATTTCTTTTCTCCGGTGGATACTCAACCTGAAAATTACATCTCAATTTTTCCCCCTAATATTATAATTTTTTCAATGTAGCTCATTTTTTAAATTGTTGTGTTCATAAAACATAAAGGTACGAATTGATGTAAGTGCCAGACACCATGGCAAAATTCAGGCAGCACTGACAGAAAATAGGAGGGGACTTACTGAGTTTGTCTTAGAGCCATTAAAGGATGAACAATATTATGAGGTTGGTTTGACTATGCAGTTCCTGTTTGTGTTTCCCTGTTCCCCTTCCCATTCCTTGAAATTATTATTTGAATGCTCGCATGGTGTTTTATTGTCTCGCTACAGGTTAGGGAACCGTTCTCTATTATGTCCATTGTGAAAAGTCCAATGGGTCTAATGATGGGATTTATGCTGATTGTTGTCTTCCTCATGCCCAAATTAATGGAGAACATGGGTATGTCTTCTATAATTTATCTGCAAACTGTTTTCATTTCCTGGGTCATCTATTTAGCATGTTTGTATATAGCTGTACTTACTTTGTATGGATGAAATGTTTACTTATTTGCCTCAGGAAAAGTTTGCGTGTCTAGGCCTGTCCCATAGCTGTTATTACTGTTTCTTAATGTTCTTTTATTATCGAGTATAATTGGATACTTCACTATCCTCCACAAGCTATGCTATCTTATGTGAATACATTATACATGTTAAAGAATTTTGGCCATGAATTTTCCATCTTGTCTCATTGGGCTTCTACTCATTTTTTCTTGCATGGTTATCAAACTTGATGGGTTTATCAAGAAAAACTTGTTAACTAATCATTAACTCCCAGTTGGTCAAAACTCAGACTGGCAAAAATGATGAAACTCTTGAATTTTGAAACTTTGATGTTGTGATTTGCTTTGCTTGTTTCATAGATCTGCTGAATGGTAGTTGTTTCAGTATGGAACTATAAAGCAGTAGTATATTATGCTACTTTTTGCATAAAATAAGCTGATGGCTTCATTGTATTTTTGTGGAAACAGATCCAGAAGAAATGAGGCGTGCACAAGAAGAAATGAGAAATCAAGGAGTTCCATCTTTAGCAAGCTTGTTGCCTGGTGCTGCTAGAAGCAACTAGGTGTATGAGTAATGGAAAACCGGTGAGCAAGTTGGTTACCCCAAGCAGGAGCTGAAGAAATATGACATCGAATGATGGGAGAATTTTCGTATGACAAATTGGTACTGAGAGAAATCTTTTAATTATTTATGTCGTGGATTAGCTAAATTTTGAAATTTCTGATAGAGATGTTTATATGTTTAATTTGAATGCTCAGGAGTAGGCTTCTTCATAAATCTGCTCAGTTTCTTGTCAATGTTGATAACCCTACTTTTGATATGGATAATATTTTTTTTTGGTTTACTTGTAGAAACTGTTAATTTCCACTTTTGGTCCTTTTCTTTGAAAAGGAAATTGATTTATGATCTATTTTGTCTACGTTGCTCTAGTTAGGTTTCTTCTTCAATCTATGCTTTGTTTTTATTATTTTTTGTTCCTTTTGGTATTTGATGGATTGGAGGGTAAAATACTAAAAATTATATATAAACAATCCTGCCGAGTTCAATTTTTCAGAATTTGGAATAGTTTAGAGGAACAGGAACCTAACCTGGGGAGTAAGGATGATTGCTGTTTGCGAGTTATGTTAAAGAAGGCAAGCTGTTTGTGTAATATCTAATTGGGGTGATATTTTATTGACTCTAGAAATTTGGATTGATGATTAAGCTTTCAAATTCTGAAATAGCCGTATAATTGAAAGAGTAAAGTACAGACCGACAGATATAACCAATTGGAGATACTTGATATATTCAGAAATGCATTGATCTTGTTTCTCCTCTGTCATTCATTCCCCATCGAAATGCATTGATCCACTGACAAAATTAACTCGTAAGCCATGGCAGACTGGGGCATGCATTGAAAATTTGCAGCAAATCGTAGACTATGAATTTTCTATCCAATGTGATTTTGTCCCAGTATTTATTCGACGTGTACTTTTGAATTTTTTTTATATAGTTTATAATAATTAATTGCAGTTATAAATTATCTACTTGTATAGAATGAAAAACTATGACTAACAACAATGGACGCAATTGATAAAAGCAAACTTTTAGCATGCTTGTTTTTCACATCTCGGAGGTGATTTCAGGTTCTTAGTTATCGTTTTTATATCCCAAGCATGATTTCTTCTTTTTCTTCGTTTCCAAGCATGCTAAATATCAATTTATGATTGAGGTATTACTGGTATAAAACATCAAGAAGTTCCTAGAATAAAGTAAGACAGGCAACTTACATTTGGCGTATCACAGTTTGAAGTCTCTGTTTGTTTTTATACTGGTAAATGTAAGTTCTTTACAAGTATTTTTTATAAGTCTAAAGTGTTTTTTTTTTCTTTTTACCAAGGACTAGGAAATATCTCATCACCCTAAAATTTAACCAACCAAAAGACAAAATGTTACAAAAATTGACGTTACCCACAAAACACTTAATGAAATGGGAGGTCTTCTGCTTTAATACAAAATGAGAAAATAACATGACAAAAAATTGAATTCTAGAAATAAAATTAAAAAATTCTATTCTTTTATTTTTTTTTTCAATTAATTCGTTTTTGTTCCTCTAAGCCAAGCAAAGGGTTAAAGATCTAAAATGTCACTGTGCTATTTTAAGGAGAGTTAAAGTATTGAAAAAAAAAAAAATCTCTTTTTTGGTGCTCAGTCAAAAATTCTTTAAATGTCTATTTTAGTGATAAACTGGAAATTTAAGGAGAAAGATCAAGATATCGTTATATTAATGTTTATTTAGTTAACATGGTGATAAAAAAAACCCTTAAAAACAAATTTTGTAGCAAAATATTTTAAAAGATTAAAATAGTGATAAAATCAAGTTACAACAAATGTCGAAATTAATACTTTTAATAATTTTTTAATCATAATTAAAATTTATCAATTTAATTATTAAATTGATAATATGCGCTTTCATTGGACGTTGGCTTCCAGGAGATAGAAGAGAATCAGAGATTCTAAATATGGGCTAATAATGTAAAAAAATAAAACAGAAAAACAAAAAAACTAGTGGGCTAATAAATGATAGGGTTAATATTTTTTATCTATTTAAAATCAATATATTTTGATTTTAGTCGTTCTATAAAAGTTTCTTTGATTTTCAGTTTTCTAATTCTAACATTCAAAATTAATACTTTTTCTTCTATTGTTATATGATATCGATTTATGTATCTAGTAAACGGTCACGCAGGGCCAGTCTAATTATTAGATTTTTAAAATAAAAAAAAAAACACATATATCAGCTAAAAGATCTCATATATTACTCTTTTCTTAAAATAAAAAGTCTCTTTTAATATTTGCTTTAGACCTGACTTTTTGTTTGACCGTCGCGAGGTCACATGAGCTTTTTAGATGATATTTAATAATGTGTATATATATAGTGTCCTACTAACATGATTTCCAAAAAAATTAACATGTAAAATAAATATTTTTTATTTATTCTAAAATAAATACTAGAGACTAAAAATAATAATTTTAAAATTTTAAAATATAAGAATTAATATATATATATATATATATATGAATCAAATATAAAATTTGTTTATTTTACAATGACTAAAAATGATTTTAAATTTTATAAAAATAAAACATAAAAAATATTTTAAAAATTAAAATCAAGATTTGCTATGTAGTATTTGAGAGTTTCACTCTCTTAACATTATATTTAATTTTATTTATTTTTTCTCAAATAAATGTCAACTAAATTTTCTCTTATGCAAATTTTGTTGTTCCAAATAGATTCTTTCCTAAAATTTCTTTTTTCCTCCCTTATTTCTTGATTTAGAGTTTTTCTTCTCTTTTCTAATTTATTCCTCCCTTATCTTGTAATTCTTTACGATAATTTTCTCTATTTTTAATAATAAAATATTGAGTTAACTAAGTTTTTATTTTTTGATATTTTTCAAATTTTAGATTTTAGTCTTTAAATAAATTTTGATTGGTTAAAATTTTTGTTACAACTTTGAGTCTTTATTATTAAAGTATGTTATTAAATGAAAACATAATAATTTCATCAAGTATCATTTTTATAATTATTATTTTTAAAATGATGCATGCTGATTTCAAAGACTATCATAACATCATTTAATAATATATTTTAATTTTATTAATAAAGACTAAAAATTATAATAAAAAATCTAAAAATTTTGATTAGTTAAATATTTATTCAAAAACAAAAAGTTAAAGTTTGAAAA